>CM035167.1:12797417-12944917 GCA_020205615.1 Panax quinquefolius
TACCTTACTTATTGAGAAGGGGTATTCTATTAGAAAGGTAGCACACAAGCATCCCAATTCAATAGATTTGGGCCCATCTGTGTAGATTAGTCCTACTCCCTTTCTTTATTTTTCCGATTGGGTACTTTATACCACACACGTGTATCCTAATATTTGGAACAATTATGTTATATATGTGATCCCACCTTCCGAACATAAGCTTGCTTTTGACAACTTGGTGTTGCATTGAGAAAGAACGACCAATCTAGATCACCAGGTTGTCATCAAAATATTTATGGCCTGGAAGCATTAAGCAAAACGTGAAATAAGCAATCTACTTTTCCTTAGACACCTACTATCAGTTCTAGGGAACCTGTTTGGATATTTTATTTGACTCAAGATGATTTGGAGGAGAATGAAATAGGTCAATGCTGATAGATGAGGCCTTTTATAAGGTTGTAAAATTAAAGCTATAGTTTCAGTAACCAAGAGTTGCTAATTGAAGCTTGAATGTCCTTGTTAGTTCTTAGTAGGCACAAGTTATCTAGAAGGGGGGTTGAATAGATATTTGAAAATCTTTTCTATTTTAAACTTGTTCTTAGATAGTGATTAAAACTTAGCGGAATTAGTATTTGTTTTAATCTTCTTAACCAAGCAATGGAGTTATTAAAGCGAGTAAGGCGCTTATAGCAGATATATAGCGATTATAGCGATATATAGATGACGATTGTTTTAAGTTGTTCAGAGCACTCAAAGCTCCTAGTCCACTCTTCTACTCAACGAAAGTAGGATATCCACTAAGGATGTCTTTTACAATCTTCCGAATCACACAGATTCCTTCTGAATCCAATAGCCCTAGAACTTCTCTAGTTCACTCTTGAACTCTTCAAGTCCAAAGAACTTGGCTTTCTTGATTCACTACTTAACTCTTCAAGTCCGCAGACTTTTCGTACTCTTCTTAGTTGATTGATGGTTGTTGTTGTTGCGTTCGAAAGGTTGCTACTCGATTTCTTTGTGTAAGCACCGGTTCGTTAAGAACCGAGTAAATTGAGCAAGCTTTTCAATATCTCGGATCGTAGAGTTGAGCCTTAGAGATTTCTTCACGTTGAATGTTTGATTGCTTGCTTGTTTTTCTCTCTCATCCGTCTCGACCATATATGTGATGTTGAAAACTATCGATTGGATCCATCCGTTGTGGCATTAAATGCTTTCGAACTTTTTACGTCTTTGCGATGGAGACATTTACGCACATCTCGAATTTTGCATTCGCCATCGACACCGCAGTCGCTTTGCTTTCTCACCTACCACCTGAAAAGGTGTTTTGTCCCTCTTATCCATAATACTATCCTTAGCTTCTTCAATACGCGTCTTTGTTGCATACTAAGGATATTTCATATATTTGGGACCGATGAGCACCGCAAAGATCCGGGATCCATTCCTCGATGTTGAATTAACAACTCACGAGGCTCGACGCTCGACACGAGATGATGATGCTCTACGATTGGATCGTGATGTTCTACGGTTAAGATCGTAGTGGCTTTGACTTGCATACTACGATGCTATCAATCGAGAACACCACGATTTCTCTTAAACTTTCACGCACTACGATCTTCTCTTGTTCGTGTTGTTGACTTCTACGCTTCCGAGACCACACCACGATCGTTGACTTATAAACTTCACGCTTCCTTCAAAGACACTACGATCGTGGAGTTAGCTTGGTGAACGTTGGGACCACTCTACGATTTCGAAGAGTCCTCTTCAAGCGCGCACACTCACGATCTTGGGCTCTTCACGTTTTACGCCTCGACTTCTGCAATGTTGATCAGATTGATGCACTACGATTTCTTCAAGACTAATCTATTACATCTCAAGATCAACCTAACAGTTTTGATCTTTCTATCTATACATTCTAGAACAGAATGATACACGTTGAAAGCTTAGATCAACCTAACAATTTTGATCTATCACTAAGTCCTTGTACATATATTCTTTAAAGGACCTTACAAATAATCATGAACACATGCATTAAAACATCAAATCATAATATGCATTCTCCCAACAGTCCTGTCTATAAGTTTGACCTCATTTTGGATTGCAGATTAGTTAACTACAAAAGTTCCAATCCTACTACTGATACATGCTTTTCCCCACCTATAAAAGAAACATTATATAAAAATAGAATAAACCTGTGAACCCCTAGGATTGCTGACTATGAGATATACAAATAACTCTGAATAGTAGTAAGATGAATGGTAACAAATAATGATTTTACACAAACTTTTCTCCAAGGAATTTCTTTAATTGTGCAACACAGGCTTAAATTTAAAGATTGTGTTGTCTTTTTAGAAAACAAATGATTATGTACTATTGATTTTTTCATCATCAAATCAACCTTCATCCCATTATTTTTTGTCCAAGATCTTTTATTTGGTTTACGCTATGGCCAAAACAGATGTCACCAGTCCTTTTCTTTATCTGCAGATACTTGAGAGGCTTCTTAAACTCCCAGAAAATAGGGAATGCGCGGACTGCAAAAGCAAGTAGGCATCTTAGACAATATGCATGTTTGATAGTGAAGATATGAAAATTTTAAGAAGATAATCTTCAATATTTAAGCACTCCTGAATATCTCAATCTGGATATACTTGTAATGCAGAGCTCCAAGATGGGCTAGCGTGAACATTGGGATCTTCATATGTATGCAATGTTCTGGGATTCACAGAAGCCTTGGAGTACACATATCAAAGGTTTACAGCTTTCCTTCCCTCTCCTCTACATGAACGCATTGTTCATACTTCATACTAAAGAATATTTTTATGATTTTTGCGCATTTTCTTTTGCTGTTTTGCCAAAGCTGCGTTGTTCTTGTAGCACAAACTTAAAGTGCTTCTTTTGCATTTTGTTTATCCATTCAAAAATATTAACTTCAGACATACCGCATAAATTGTTAATGACAAATGCGTATACAAATTCATGGTATTGCTGCAGGTGAGATCGGCTACACTGGACACATGGCTTCCAGATCAGGTTGTGTTGATTCAATGTAAGACTTTATTTTATGTTAGGTGACTTTTAAGAAAGCTATAGCAGAACATGAAATTTGATGACCATGTGATTTGTGCTTTCTTGCAGCCATAGGAAATAAGAAATCAAATAGCTACTGGGAAGCTGAGTTGCCTCCTAACTATGATAGAGTTGGTATCGAGAATTTCATTCGTGCCAAGTATGATTTAGTTGATTAATCACTATTAAATAACATCATATTCAGCTGATTTCGCCTAATAGTAAGACTTCATCATTCGTACTAACCAATGCGAGTTACTTAGGTATAACGACAAGAGATGGATTCCAAGAGATGGAAAAGTAAAACCTCCTTCAGGTGTAAGAGGGGATAAAATAACAGTTCAAAACAGTGGACTAGGGATTAGTAGCAGCATTGGACATACCAACAGTATTGAGCAGTTTTCTGAGGGCAGGAAAGCCCCTCAGCTGCACATTATAAATACAAAAACTCTTTCAAATAGTAGTAATCCTATTCCTCCTAAAGTATCGGAGCAGGTAAAAATTTATTATCTAGTCCTACAACTTCTTCAATATCTGCAGTTTTTATTTGTTTTTAATTGGCTGCTATTCCTCTCTCAAATACAGTTTATTAAAGTTTTCTTTTTTTAACTAATCCATTATTTAAGTACATATAATTTCTCTCAATTTTTATGGGAATATGATAACTTTTGGTTTCTAACTTTTCTTACCAAATTAAATGATAAAAAAGAGTTGCTGATTTTAGGAAGTGACTTATACTTGACTTGATGTATATAGGTAACTCTGGATCCAAAACCTAAGGAATTACATAAGGAATCAGAGCATGAAGCCTCAAAAAAGGAATTTGGAAAAAAGGAATCTAATTCCATCCCAGTTGTCTCAGCATCTGAGGTTGATTATGCTACTGATCTTTTTAACTTGCTCTCGACGAACAATTCAATAGAAAATGACTCCAAAATACTTGTTTCTGATGATAATGCTGCTGATGATAATACAAGGATGGAAATCCAGTGTAGGTTTTTCACCCTGGTGGTTTCATGAGTGAACTGAGGGCCTTCGAAATCCCCCATTAATAGTAAATTTCTTGTGTGGAGTTGTGAATTTCATTAACTTTATTCCACTATTACCATTGATTTTCTATTCAATAATTGCAGCTTACAAAGCAACAACAAAAGAAGAGGCAAGTGTTACTCCAAAAGGGATTGAAACAATGATCCACTCTGACTCCGGATTTGAGGATCTATTTCAAGGGTTGCAGTGGGTCACACAGCCCATTTCTCAGGAACCCCCAAAAGAAGTGAAGAATGAGATAACGAATCATTTTGAGAAGGTAAATTCTATGATATACTTACAGTTAAGTTTTAGATAGAATTTGTAAAGGCCGTTATGCTTGAACAGGCAAAATCATCACTACCCAACAGATCATAAAATTTTAGTATATGTCTCTCTTCTAGTCTGTTACAACATTGTCTAATTCCTTAAGTCAATCGCAGAGATATTATGATTAGTTTAGCATCGATAAGAATCAGCTTAATCTGTAGCTTTGCTAATTTACTTATTATTTTCTTTTTCAATATGTGCAGCCCAGTATGGAGTCACCATTATCTGCCCCTCAACAACAACTAGCAATACAAGCTCAACAACAGACTTCTCTCACAGTTAACGCAGCAAAGTCTAACGAGGTTACCCAAACACGTACTGGAAATATATATCAACAGAATTCCAACAGCATTCACAGACCTGCTCAGAATTGGGGAAGCATTAGCAACCAAGTTCCTAGAAGAACAATGCAAGTGGCTGAGCAACAGAAATTTCGGCAGGTTGAGCTCATGAAGACTTTGTTGAATCTTAATTAATCAAATTTCCATCTCTTATTTTTTACTTTTTTATACTCTTGTAACAGATGGGAAATGCCAGACCTTCACATCCTGTGGGGAATTTAGTGCCTTATTCAACATCGAGGTACGATATATATTTAGATTAGAAGTATTTGTAATGAAAACTATTTGTCAAAGTTCAAACATAATACTAGCAACAACCTTATTCACATATGGCCATTGTTCTAAAAATCGCTAGGCAGTCTCATTTTTTTTTTTATTGTATATACTTGTTATACTGTACAAAACATATAGTATATATTATTTAAAATTTTACTTGAAAAATTAGCAAAAAACAATCTTCTAAGACTTAACAAATTCATTTCAAGGATTGTAGAGTTTCAAAACCTTTATTAAATGGATGTGGTAGAGGTATGATTCCACCTAGGCAGGGGCCCAGACGCCCAACCAAATCTAGGCAGCAGAGGACTGCCTAACGTCTAGGCAGAGATTAAGCGGACTTAGACGGGAATTTTTAGAACACTATACAGCACCTCTGCTAGCTTGTCGCAAGTCTAGAGAGCTTGTGCCATCTGTATGTGTGATGCCTTCAGAAAAATCATTTAGCACCAAAAGAAAAAATCATTTTGCACCAAAAGAACCGATAACACAGTGCAAGCCATTATGCAGCCATGATTCCTGACCTCAATTCCTAATTGCAATTCATTGTTAGCTCCTACATTTATAGTTATTAGGATCAAAAAGTTTGGAAATGAGGTCAATGATGGTCGGACCAAAACTCTATGATTGTTTACAGAAATGATAGGTGGCATAGTACTATTTGCACTAATTTATTATCAGTACGGACTATTTTATCCCATGATTAGTTCATTATTCAATCCCAGACTATTAGTCTAATTATGGGAGTGATGATTCTGAAAAGGATCAAGAAAGTAGATTAAGTGGGAGCACAATATACGAATATGTTACTGCATGGTATTTTAATAACTCGGTATTTGAAAAGGAGTGAGCAAGAAAGTAGATTAAGTGGGAACGAAAAAATTTCTAAATGATACTTTTTATGTGGAATAGAGGGACTAACATTCTTTACAAGTACATATTCTATTTTGATAAATAGTGCACTTTTAAGCAACTGATTATTACTACCTCCGTCTCATAATAAGTGTTTTTTTAGCTTAAATCACACATACCAATACACAAGCTAAAATGGCAAAAATATCCTTAATATATTTTATTTGAAGTTAAAGAGTTAATGAGTGTCATTTAATTGTAGTGATGGTAAGATGCAATAAATACAATTGAATGCATAAGGGCATATATGAGAAAATATTGCAAAAATTGTATTGGAGTTCTAACACATCACTTATTTTGGGAAAAAATATTAAGCCTAAAAAAGCACTTATTGTGGGACGGAGGTAGTATTAACAACTCTGTCAAAGAAGAATTTAGTCAGTGATATCCTTAGTCATGTAACTCTCATTATAACATAATGTTAGGCAGGTACTATACGCACAACTTATGCGCACAACTTATGCTTTATATTGCCCATGAAATCTGTTGCAGTATGCATAATTCTATTGGATCAGCACTTTCAAGTAGCAGAAAAACATCGGGAACAATTAGGCGTCCCTCAACATCAGCAGCATCGCCCATCATTCCAACGCAGTTAGGGGGGGATTATGACTTCTCATCATTAGTGAAAGGGTTGTTTGATAAATGTTGATCATCGATTCTTTTTATTTTTTATTTTTCATTTTTATGGTGATTTCATTTGTACAAGTGCAATAAAATTTGGTTTGAGTTGCTTCATTTTATGGTGTTTTGTTTCTTTCTTCTAGGGGATTAATACTTGCGGTGTTCTTATGACCTGCCAAGGGAATTGCTTAGAAAAAGTAAAATAGACCAGAACAGAAAATTATATGTGCAAGTAAAATTTTTGATTATGTATATATGGTTTGAATACTAGGTGAACTATTTTTTATTTTATTTTTTATATGTGGAGTATCCCGACTTGTGTTGGACTAATCTCCCCACCCGCCACGAACAAGCCTTCCGAAACAGGTTTGCGCCTAGAACAAGCCTTCCAAAACAGGTTTGCGCCTAATATCCACTTTGAGTGGGAGTTGAACTCAAGACTATTGAGTTAAATTATTCAAGTTTGGACTTCATTTTGAAGTAGTTAGAATTTATTAGGGCTGAAAGTGAAAGTAATAAAAACCCATTTGACTAACTGGGATTCTCAAGCTTGAGGTCTACCATGCATGCTTTCTTCCCTTTAATAAATGTGTAGCCTTCTCTTCTCCCATTAAATGAAACCATCACCTGCCATAAATATATTGGAAAAAAATATATAAAAAATACTCAATTGGTCCTTAAAGTAAGAGTATTATTTAAACTAGTAAAATTTTGGTCACCTATTTTAGAGTATAGTATTATTAATTTCGTTAGAGCAAATATGTATTTAACACATTTTTGTACTTAATTATTTCTGCACATTTGTGCACTTCCATCTATATCCGTTAGTGTTGCTCAGACAGTATGAATAGTATTCTGGCATTTTAGTAACCAAAAACTCTTGAGAATGACCTTAACATAAAATGGTCAGCATAATCATAATTCCCTTATATTGGTTAGCATGGAAACATGAGAATGGAATATCCCACCCCCACCCCACCCCACCCCCACCCCCCACCCCACCCAACCCAACCCCATGCAAAGAGCTGAGATTGATCATATGCCAATCATCCAACTCTCTCTCTCTCTCTCTCTCTCCCCCCCCCCCCCCACTCCCAGTGGCAAAGCCAGGATTTTTGGTTAATAAAATAAATTATCTTGAGTTATAAATAATTTGATGTTGAAAATACCCTTGCCAATTTTTTTTTTTAATACTTTATACTTTCGATATATATATATATATATATATATATATATACTATATTACAATGAAAATATAATGAGTAATAATATACAGATATATACACTATATTGACTCATACTAGACTTTTTTTAATCACAACTATTCATGAGTAAGTAATTCATTATTTATTTTTAAAAATAATATAAATTAGATTATTATTTAGTTTAAAATATTATAGAGATACATATATTAAGAGGATATGAAAGTAAATGTGATTAAAATTTGATTGACAAAGTTATAAATTTTTAATTTGACCCCGTATAATAGAAAATTTATAAAATTTTAGTGGGATCAATTTATATATAATACTTATAAAATTTAAAATTTACCTTATATTATAAAATAAATTTTTTTTCAGTGGGGGCGATTGACCCGATAGAAGTACATGTGGGTTCGCCACTGCCCACTCCAACCCCCACCCCCAATACATGCAAAGAGCTTAGATTGAAATTTGAACATATGGCAATCATCCAAGAGTTGGACGGTGAATAATAGTAAATATAAATACCTATATATTATAGAGTTTGACTTTTAGGTAATTTTATAAAAGTAGAAAGTACCAAACTCATTTCTTTCATTTAACTTGTAAATTCTAGTAATTATTACCTCAAAAGTCCATATCTATTTTAAATATTCACCCTTTTTTGACTTCGATGCATGGAAAAAGATCACCTCAATCATTTCTTAAATCACACGACAGCAAACTGCCTTATTCAATTGAAAAAATTAGTAATTAATGTCTTTTAGTAAAAAAATTATCTAAAAATCAATTTATTTATGATCTTTACATTGTTAGAAAAATAAATAAAATTATATTGATCAAGATCATGAAATAATTTAGTCAAAAATATAGTCATGTAACGCTCTTACTTTGACATTACTTTTATTATTATTATTATTATTATGTCTAACACCACACGCTATCACTAATAAATTATACTTCTTTTCGCTCCAAATTAAATGCTAATTTTTGACTTTTTAATTAAAGTCAAATTGATCATTTTAAAACTAAATTTCATACTATTTTATCAAAATATAGGCCAAAAGATTATAAGCAAAAGAAAGATATATATATATATATATATATATATATATATATATATATATATATATATTTTATTACTAATTATAACCCCAATTTTTATAACTTTTAAAAATATATTTATATATGCTTAATTATTAATTATAAAATAAATCAAAAATATGTATTTAATTTGGGACAGAGAAATTAACTAACTAATACCAAGATACATTTAAGAATTTAAAATTATTTTTGTAAAATTATCTCTAATTTTAAAACATAAAAATAACGAATAAATAAAAAGAATTCTTGCGATGACAGATTTATGTTATGAAATTTATTTATATTTAATTAAATGATTTATATTAAGAGATAAAAATATTTTTAAAAAAAATTTATATTAAAGACTTGATGGTATTTGGTAGGGTGGTCCTCCTTTTTTCTTCACCCACAAGTTTGGGGTTCAGATTAAATACACTTTTTAAGGATCTGTTGCTTTCAAATCAAGTTTGGGGAGGGAGTGACGGGAGGAGGTGGAGGCGGGAGGAGGGGAGGAGGGGAGGCGGGAGGCGGGAAGAGGAAGGAGGGGAGGAGGGGAGGCGGAGGAGGTGGAGGCGGGAGGAGGGAGGAGGGGAGGAGGGGCGGGAGGAAAGGGAGGGGGTGGGGAGGGAGTGGCGGGAGGAGGTGGAGGTGGAGGCGGGAGGAGGGGAGGCGGGAGGAGGAAGGAGGCGGAGGCGGAGGAGGGGAGGCGGAGGAGGTGGAGGAGAGGCAGGAGGGGTTTGGTTATATATATATATATATATATATATATATATATATAACTACAGTTGTATATAGATGAAGAGAGAGAAGAAGTTATGGGATAACTAATCCATAAATTAATGAATTCTAGCGAATACTAATTCCTTAAATTAAGGAATCCTAAATGCACTAGAATTATAAATAAATATGGAAGTGTATTAGTTGTGTAAAAATTTTATGAGGGCACTTTTGTTGTAATTATTTTAAAAAATGTAATAGAATATATAAATCACCCTATATTTATCTCATGCCCAATCAAAAAGTGGCATCTGGTCAGCCCTATCTAGAAAGTAACTCCATAATAAAATTAATTAAGAAGGATATTTATCATATAATAATATCTAAAATAAGAATTTGACTACCCTCTACCAGGAATGTTGCACCAAATTTTGATGATACAAGTCTATTCAAAATTTTATATTAAAATTTTTTAATGGGTTCTCTTTATTTTAATAAATATAATTGTGACTTTAGAACGAAGGAGATTTATATTGCGATAAAAATATATCCATATTTATTGTGAACAGATTTATTAATTAATTATTCATAAATATGTTTTTGTTGTAATATAAAACTAAGACTCAAATTGGAATTATTTTTTTTATATAAAATAAGTAATAAAAAAATTAAGCCAAATTTGTTTGACCGTACTTTAGGCCGGATTAAATTAAGTTAAAAAATAAGAATTATTTCAATCGGAACAAAACATAAAAGTAAACTTTGAATAATATAACTCTTTATTACTTAAAAATTTAAAAAAATACATAAATTAAGAAGAAAAAATGATACAAATATATTAATAGAATTATTGAAATTTAATAAACCAAAATACCCTGGAAGGGGTAATTTAAATTTTCTTCAACCACCTCAGTTCTATATATATACAGGGAGTCGTTAGCATGAAATGAACATATAAGTATCCACTCACTTATATATATCTAATCAAGATTAATATTGTGCGCATAGATGATCTCTCCGCCTCATGAAGTTGACTTCCCATGAAGTTCAACCGAATCCATATATATATATATATATATATATATATATATATATGCGTGTACGGTGTACCTTCAGCACGTTGCATCCTCCATCAGCTGCCTGCACCCCAAAATCCAGACACTATCCGATCCCCTTTGTATCTCACTCCCTAACACTAACACTAACACTGACACAAACAAATTAATTAATGGGGTCTTCTTGTTCAAGTACTTGGCTTGTGTCAGTAAAAGCTCTGTTAATTTCAATGGGACTAATTGTATCTATGCCTATTTTTCTCAAATTATCTGTTCCATCCCTCATGGAAATCTATCAACTCCCTCTCATGATTTGCTCATGCCTCAAACCTCCATATCTCTACCTTCTCATCAACGCCATCATCCTCACCATCGCCGCCTCCTCTGGCTTCCACCACTCCAATCCTCCTCATATTCAATTCAACCCTCCGCCGATTCCGGATTTTGAAGCTCAGTTCGTGGATGTCAATGGCTTAGAAGTTGACAGAGCATTAGAAAGTGATGATGAGATTAAGCTCGTCGTATCCAGTTCTACGTGGAATCCGCTACAGAGGATCAATTCTCTTGAGTTTCTTTTGCCATCATCTGATAAACCTCTGGTCTCTACGATGTTCGGTCACCGGAAACCTCTAAAAGCCAGTTCAGAAGGTATATATATATATATATATATATATATATATATATATAATTTTCCTATAACTGAATAAACGATTGAAGGATAATTTAGGAAATTGACTTTTATTTTTATTAAATTGTTTTTCAGGAATGAATACAAGGGGATTGCGGGTGGCGAAGACTAAGAAGCCGGAGACGCTGGAGAGCACGTGGAAGAGGATAACGGACGGCCGTCATGTGCCACTTACGAGGAAATCCGACACGTGGGAGAATCACGGTCTCCACGTGGACGTCGCGGATTACGGTCGGAGCGTGACGTTGAGGGACCGTACGAACTACGAGCCGGCGGCGGCGGCAGTAGTGAGCTCGTCTACTGGGTCTGGAGGGAAGCTGAGAAAAGAGGCGTCACTGAGTAAGGACGAGTTGAATCGGAGAGTGGAAGCGTTCATTAACAAGTTTAACGAGGAGATGAGGTTGCAGAGGAAGGAATCAGTGGAACAGTATACAGAGATGGTAAACCGTGGAGGGGGCCCATTAAAGTTCAATTGAAATTGTGGGTTGATTCCTAATTCTATATATATATATATATATATATATATATATATATATATATATATATATATAAAGGTTAATAGGTTGGTCAATTAATGGAATAGAAATTAAAGTTTCTTATATGTAGTAATAAAATAGTATGGGTTTTGATTGTTTGTTTGCTTGTTTTTGCCTACAAGGGGTTGGGATAGAAAATTAAGTTTTGTGTTATTTTTACTAATAATAATATTTGTTTTCCAATTGAGATGTGGTCGGTGGTTGGGTTCCATAGAGATGGAAGTCAGGATAAAAGGTTTGTTCTTTTAATATTTACATTAGATGACTTTTGTATTTATAACACGTATGTTAAATGTTCATTTTTTTTAATAACCAAACTTTTATACATTGGAATTGAAATTACTTGTTATAAAAGTAGCATTAAATATCTCATAATTTTTTAATCTTTTATCTTTCCATATATTAATTATATATGAAATTATAATGGTAATTTTGTATATTTTATTCCTCTTTTAATTTTTTTGAAAAGTTCATAAGTAAAATTTTTATTATTTTAAAATAATAGAATTAGATAATTGTTTTGCCATTGAGATGTGGTCGGTGGTTGAGTTCCATATAGAGATGGAAGTCATTGTAAATACGATGATGATGGGTTTGTTCTTTTAATATTTACTTGAATGAGATGACTATTTGTATTTATATCATAATATTTTTTGATATTTTCATATATAGATAAGACCTACATGTTAGTTAATAAAAATTCGATACCCTTCACAACAAATTTGACTTCCAAAAATTTAAGTCCAAGTTTATCCAAATGGATGGCTTTACAACTATTTCTATTTTATAATTGTTGATGTAGTAGATTCTAATTTCAATTTTTATGCGAAGTAGAAAACTACATTGAAATAATTTATTTATCAATATATAAAGATGGAGTATATAACATCAATAAATTATAAAATAAATTATATTTCTAACATTACTCTTATAACAATATTTGGTGCAACGGGCAACTATAGACCATTATTAAAAACTGTCATGGGCCGCTTCAATATAGTGAGATGAAAACACTTTTCTTTTTCTTTTTTTGTGTGAATAAAACAAAAGTTGATGGATGGTTGGTTGGATAAAGTGTTTTGATGATGGATAATTCCTCAACATGTGGAAGCTGCAGCAGTTGTCTCATCATATGTTTATTCTTCTAGCTTTTTCCCTTGAGGGGGATTAGTAATCTCCTCACCTCACAATGTTAAATTATATATTACATATTACAATATTTTATAAAAATAAATATATTAAATATAATTAACAATGTTAAATTTTACTAGTTAAGAAATTATTCATATAAATAAATACATTAAATATATTTAACAATTTTCAATTTTACTAATTAACAAATTATTTATAAAAAATAATTACATTATATATAGTTGACAATAGATTAAATTTTATTACTTAATTTTTTTTTTATACATTCAAATTATTTAAATCTAACTGAAGATTTCGCTAAAGTTACAGCCAATTTCTCTTTGGATCTCTGAATCTAACGGTGTAAATAATCACTTGCTATGAAGCATTCCCCATATACATATATATGTTTAATTACATCCTAAATGATTATACTTGGGAGCTGCAAAGCAAGCATCTACAAGCAAAATGAAGCAGCTTCTAAGTTCTACCCACCATCCACAGCAGTTGCACATTTAAATCATTTTCTTTTCTTTTTGCACTAGATACATCCCACCAAAATTACTAATTTTGTAACCTTACTACCTCCACATCCTACATCTCTTCATGTACAAATCTAAAGCAGAATGTTCCCGAGGATAAATGTACATCGTCCACTATTTTTGTCTTTCAAAAAAGCATTGTAGTACTTTTTAACTCTTGGTTGCTGATAAAGCCAGAGGATGGTCCGAGTCGCCATTCTTACTGCTATCAAGAGGGATAACATTGCTGAAATTCCCTACTCCGACTCCAGTAGGATGCATCTGACTGCCTGCTGAAGTTGTGTTTCCAGCAGAGCTTGAAAATTTTTCCAGCTTGTTGAAATATCTCTTAGCGGCATATTGGAGCACCCTCTGAATGTCCCCAGAATCTGAAACAGGTGACAAATCTTCATCTCGTTCCGGCTGTATGTTAAGGTCAATTTGACCTTTAAAAGGTGAAGCGGATGGTTTCATATTAATTGGGTCGTCGACACAACTCTCATTGATCACCATTTTATGGCTCGGACTACTATTTCCAGTGTCACTACAGGGCTGGATTTTCTCATCAGCCAATTGCTCAGGCAGCTGTAGCTTTTGGTGTGCAGCTTCAGCTTCTTTCTCTGATTGTTTCTTCTCACGTCGTAATGTCAGGGTCTGGAAACGACGCTTCACTGTTAAGCAGACATTACACGTACATGTTGGTTTGTGCTTAGGACCCTTCCCGCTTGGGGGCTGAATGCAAACTATGCATGAACAACCAGGTCTATGGCGGGGGTGTTTTGTTGTGGCCAGGGATGATGATGGTAGAGTATCTCCCTCTTCCTGGATAGCTAGGCAGGCAAGCGCATCCAGCCCCTCTAAAGCCTCGAGCGAATCTAGCTCCTCGTTATCGGCTTCTATTTTCTTAGCTCCAGCTGCATGACGATCGTGTTACCAGTTGCAATATCATAAAACCAGGTTTGAATGTGTGTTTCTAAATAACTACTAATCATCACCAAGGATGTAATAGAACAGGGGGTAGGTAAAAAATGAACCGAAATGAGGAACAATGCTATAAGCATCTTGTAATGCCTTTATGCTCCTCACGTAGGCACATATTCACCAACTAAAACTCAGATAAGAAAAATATCGTGCTCAGGCAATTCATACCCTGATTACTCGTGGATAGCAGATCTTTGAGCTCTTCTGGTGATAATTCTTGAGCCGCGGAACAAAGAGATCTGGTAGTCAACAAGAAACAAACATATTAACCCAACTCCTTAATTGCTCTATGGACTAGATCCTTCTTTAATTGTCCTATGATGAGGGCAGAAGTAGTCATCATGCGACAAGTTACACTTCCCTCGGCAACATTATGGTCCGGAAGGCACTTGCATTAAACTTGACTCAAAACAAACTCTCTTGGGTTTTTCGTTAATAATGTAGTAGACGTAGTGAGATGTTGATTTTGGTTTGGAGTTATAATAAGGAAAGGTGTAGCAGCTGAAGAAGGTAGAGACACGTAACTTAGGTAAGAGGGTATTGTCGCAGTCTAAGAGGAAGAAATGTATACAGTGATTGTCTGTCGGTTGAGATTCAAGTCACTGCCAAGTTTGCTAATGTATAATGAAACCTCCAACTTTAAACTCGGTAAAATTAAGACTTAAGCCACAAATTATAGTTAGCACCCACAACATTTGATGTGGACGGTAGCTTTTAAATTTTAAAAACAGGGACCTTGTAGTAATTTCACATGTATGGGCACATTCACAACATAACTGTGGGCACCCATCAAAATTATGCTGCGAACAGTCCATACTATTTGAAATTGAGTCCATTTGATCTTTCCATTATGATACTATTTGTAGTAATTTTTTGTTTTTTGTTTTTTGTTTTAGAGTAATGAGAAAATCACATACTATTGAGTCATTTTTCAAGAGAAAACAATCAAATCATGTTTTAGTAAAACGTCGGGTGCAATTCTGACAAAGCTTTGATATGTTCTAAAAGACTTTTTTTTGTTATGTTTTGTTGTCTTTGTCAAAGCAAATTTTATTCCTACATTATTTTTGTTTTAGTAAAAATATATTTTGTAATGGTCATGCCAAAGCTTTAGGCAAGTACATTAATTGCACATCTATCATTGCTTTATTTGAAGCTTTGGCTGGTGTGTAAATGATTTTATTGCTCTTCACAAATACAACCAGCCTCCTCAAAACAAATAGGGGAACATATGCATGTTTTAACGAAGAAGTAGAATTCGCTGTACCTTTCTGGATCCCACAAGTTTTTGGAGCAGGTCCATCTTGAGGGGAAAAGAACATCACCAGGCACTTTCCGCCATTTAAAACAGTCATCACATTGAGCCCATTGGATCTTTTCACTGACACAAGGCAAAACATAGCATTGGCTTTCAGGTGGCAATAAGACAAATTAAATTAAGCAACTCCATCAATGCAAAACCTTCAGCCTTAGTAAATTGAAGTGCAAGAAATGTAAAAGGAATTTATTTTTCCAAATAAACTTATGAATGCATGAGATAATGAATCAACTACCAAAAGTTTCCTGAAAGGAACCACAGCAGAAACTTGCACAGATACACACTGCATCATTTACTTGATGAATGCTGAATATGCAGATGGTGAATACCATACTATTACTGTTTTTTTAGTTCATACAAACATGCAAAACTAGGAAATAATTTCTGGAAGCAGAAGCAATATGCATATAATGTTAACCACAATTTTCGTTCGCATAACATGTAGCAGCCTAACTGCCTAAGACAAGACTTCCTCTTGTTCCTAAAAAAGAGAGCATCATTTTCAATGGAAATTACCACCCACAAAAAAATTACGGCTATTTCAGGCATGGGGAGTATATTCTAATGCCAGAATGATTGTTTAAATAATTCATCAATACATCATTAGTCACGGGGTCAAATGTGGAAAAAAGATAAGTTCCCCTAAGAAATGTAGATAGATGGATAACATAACAAACTAGTTGAAATAAAAATGAGCACAAGTAACTTACCCCACATGATCTTCTGCTAAAATGGTAGGCCTTCCTATAATTGGTGGCTCCTAAGCAAACATGCTATGGCATCAGTTATACGTTTCAAAATAAGCACCATATAAAAAAAATTAATATAACCTATTAAAATTCACCAAGCTTGAGTGCAAAACATTATGAATTATATAATCACAAATCACTTTACTTTCCCAGAAAGTAATCAGAAAGCATCACTTGAAAATAAATTGGTCCAACTAAAAGCCGTATCATTGCAATTTAGAGAAACGTGCACCTAGCTAGCTTGTTTTACCATGTATTTTATACATACAATAAAAGTTAATGAAGAAAAATTCATAATATTGAGGCACATGTCTTGTATCAATTTAATTTATTATCAGGGTCAGTAATGTATCAGCTGTTCTTTTCACCTTCCATTTCCTTGCCTATTTTTCTATTATTAACGTCCTTTGCCATTCTTCTCAATATTGGCATGCTCTCAAATACTGAAAATTTTCAAAATACTGTAATGTCTAATTGCCAGCATGCATGTAAGTTAACACAATAAATTTTCTTTTTAAAAATAAATAAATAAAACTTCAGCTCCCATATAATCTCCCTATGGAGATGCTGATGCAAATTTCTTAAGATAGATTAAAAGTTTTTTTTATCAAAATACAAACTTTATCAATCATCAATACCAGAATCAAATGAAAGGCTACATTCTTAGTGGTGATGAGAAACACAAGAGGACCACACCAGTTACCCAAAGATACAAATGGCTCATAGAAACATTGTAAACATGAACAGACAGAGTTTTGTGTACCTCAAATTCCTCAATTTCGTAGCCTTCAATCATCACAATCTTGGGGACATCGTTAGGAGGTGGGCGGAACAATCCCTGAGCTTGTTCCCAAGTGACCTTCAGCTCTATCATTTCGTTTTCAATTCGTAGGCGTTTACTCTTTGAAGTTAAGGTACTGTACTTCCTCTTACTACGTAAAACAGGTTTAGCTCCAAGTGCTTCCCTTTCAATGTAATTGGATTTATCAATCTTCGAACATGCACTTGCTGGGTCAGCTGAGTTTGCCTGGTTGATTGCCGAAAGGCTAGATGCTCCAGGATTACCTTTTGAATGACGATAAGCTGAAACAACTTCACCAGCTTTAGTACCCTTAATAATAGCATCTCCGTGCGTAGAACCTCCATTACTTGTATTAATTAATTCTTTGCACTGTGAATGAAGAATATAAACAAGAATAAATTGAAGATAGATTGCAAAAAGGCTTCCAGCAAATGAAATGAAAGATAGGTTGCAAAAAATTTCTTATTTGGGACTTAAATTATTGGAACTCTCAAAATTAAAATTTAGTATGTAGATCCTATGTATAAAGGATTTACATTTACCAAAAGACCAACCACCTAACCAACCTATTGTTGTGAACACTTGATGATTAATAAGATATAAAGAGAGAATAAAAACATTGAATTTTGAAATATATATAATTATGGACAATTTCAATGACATGCTTGAAGATTTAATCGCACTCAAGTCCGACTAGGAGAAGCACACATATCAAACACAACCATAATCGATTATTGAAGAGCTATGTACCTTGAATTGAAAGAGACCATACGCAGCATCAAGTTAGTGATTAAAGATCCTAGATATTGCAGTTGAAGGAGGGAGGGAGGAAACTAGCTCATATTCTAAAGGTATGCCCTTATTTACTTCCTAAAAAGTTTTAAAAAATTAAAAAATATATACTATAAAAGTTCAGGATGACCATAGATTCTAAAGAGAAAAAATAGTCGCCCTATCAACAACCAACACATACAAACTTCACCACGCGATATATGACATTAGATTCAACTTACTGAATATCTAAACAAAATCTGTTACATGAATGCAGCATATAACAACTTCTAATCCACACCAATGCACCAATTTTAACTAAGAAAGTATTAAAGCAAACCTGCTCTGATGGAGTAAAAGCTTTTCTGCATCCCATGACCAACTTTCCTTCTGGCTCTAACCTACTAAATGTCACTGAACAAAGAAGAATATATCAGTCCCACTTCAAAGCACAGTTAGAATTTATTAAAAATTTGAAATCAAACACCAGATGACTCACTTTGTAGTGGCAAAACCACATGAAAGCAAAGTTGGAAGACAACAGAAAAAGATAACTGTGTCTTATGAGATTGAATAAGCACGGCACTGACATAATTGAAAGACGGAAAGAAATTTGTATAGTGAAACAAGACAGCCATCAAATCAAGCTGTAAGTACTACGATTTTTTTTAAAAAAAAGGTTGATGGTACCGAGCAACTACAATCGATATGGTTGAAAAGAAAATAAAAAATTAAAGTAGCAAAGTAGTTGTCCCTCCCGAGTGAATCCTCACACAGCCCATGAGCTACTCAGGGAAGAGGAACCATTCAACTGTATATAATAACAACTTTGCCTGAAAAAAATAGGTAAAAATAAAACTGACAACAAAAGAACTAATGAACTAGACTAGCATTGCAATCAAATCGCATAGATTTCTTACCTCTGTCACCCGCTTGCATTTGCATAGACTGTATACAAGGAGTGACCCCCTCTAAAACGTACATTCTGCTGTTATTGTTAGGCCAAAATCGAAACTGAAATACCCACTCCTTCCCTTTCAGATCTTGTACCATGAGAGGTATTCCTTCTGGATTAGATATTGGCGGAAAATAGGCCTACACAAAATATATTAGGATTATGTAAATATGAACATAACATTTATATTAGGACTACAAAAACATAACAGCCCAGATATTTTGTCATCCTATCTCATTTGAACCTAAAATTTTACAAAACCTAGGAAGCAAGGAAAGTTTTATGAAGCTTACATGTCTGTGTCAGAAAAGCATTGTACGCTAAGAGACTCATGTATGCTCTGGGACAGGGTCCAACACTTAGTTATACGCGGCATAATTAAAGCAAGGGTCCAACACTTGAAGGCTTCCCTCATGTATTGGCAATGTCCAAAATATGATTGTACTTTAGCATGCAATAGAAATGTAAACCAAAAATAAATAAAAAAAACTAAAGTAACAGGCGTGGAAAGGGTTCAAAATTACATGTACACTAACATACATAACAATATTAGTTACATAATGACAAAATAAAAGTCTTGAAATCACATTTTTAAATATTTAAAGTTTGCTATTCGCATAGCATGCTATATATTGAATGTTAGTTTCATATATTATGAATTTACGGAATAATCATATCATGTTGATTAAAATTCTTCTCAATACACTTCAAGTTTATATAGAAGATATATTTATATACTGGGATGTTTTTGACATGTAGAGGTCCTAAATTATTAGGATTCACCATGTCAATCTTTTGTCATATCCATGTTACATGACCATCCCCTTGTTACATAGTTTATAATAGTTAATTATTTATTTGTTTATCTTTTATAAGTTTAGTATATAAAGTCATCACAACCATATAATGGTTCAAAACCATCAAGTTATATGATTCAAGTCACTCAGTATTGTCATAGGAAAAAAAATTATTGGCTTCAAAAGCTACAACCACTTATAATTTACTTGAGTTGCACAATCCTTCATTGTAAAAATTACCATTGCAATTTGTTTGATATTATTTGGATAAATGGAATTAAAATTTGTACCCTTTCATTTGTTCAATCACTATTATAGTTAATTTTGAAAACCACCATTGTTCAAGTTAATTATGGTTCATGTTGTCCAAACACTAGCATTCCGGTCTTATTCAACCTTTTAAGTGGACAAGAATCAATGAAACAAAAGTAAAGGACGTTACATCACTAGAAACTTGTTGTATGCATACTTGTAGACATAAATCTACAAACTAAATAGAAGTGTTTAGGCATGGAGAATAACTAGAATGTATCTTTTGAATTTAAAATGCACAACCTATACAAATATGCATGCCATATATCTGCAATAACACTGTGATCAACTTTTTAAGTGGAGAACTAGAAAATTGAAGTCCTGCTGAAGCGAAAGATTAAGTGAACGAAGTCAAGATTCACCTCAGCACATTTTTTTGGAAGAACTAGACGCCCTATCCTCCCAGCATCGCTAGCACTTAACATCTTCTCAAACAAAGGAGTAATTATAGAGTTTGAACTATGATCTGGTTAAGGTTAACACGATGCTAAATTGCTGCTCAAATACTAAACAGAGTTACTACAGATTGCAATTCTTAGAAGTAAATAAGTTGTCCACCCAAATTTTATATTGTTAGGTTTTGCGAAAATCATAAGATGTTAAGCAGTACATATATAATCAACAATAAGCTGATCTATATAAGAACTGCTTTAATCAAGAAAAATTAAATATCAACCATATTTCATGAAATCATGAAACAAGCATTTTAACAATAGGATACTCTCCAGATATTTGTTGTAGCTCCTGATCAGTAATTCTGGGCCAGTACCGTGGAAGTAACTGGTTTCGACCACGAGTGTCTCCTCGTGGCCTTCCATTGCGGGTCTGAGGTTCTCCAGATGAATCAACCCCATTAGAACTACATAATGGCTTCCCTGCTGCAGGTGGAGGGGTTGGTCGTTGAGCATGAGTTTTAGAAACCTTGGTTTGCTCAGTTGTTTCAGTTTTTAAAGCAGGATTTAGAGTCAGACTGAAATGAGGAGTCGAAGGTTCATTGATTCCAAAAGCCGACTGCTGGGTAGCATTTACAAATGGATTAGGTTGCTCCTCACACTTAATTCCTGTGATAAAAATGGTCTCAACAGGTAAGCCAACAACTAAGGTTATGATGTATAAAGAGTTTCAACAGCATGGCAGCACAAATATGATTCGTTTCTTTTTTACATGTACTATATTCTAGATATCTATACTACGAAGACATAAACCAGGAATACCTTTCTCGAAAATCTGTGATGCACCGGTCTCCAGGCTTCCATTAATTAATCTTTCTGAAGAATCCTCATTTTTCTTTTTATCTAGGGAAGAGGCAGACAATCTTTCACTGGCAAGGAGTCGATCAATGCCACCGGGTATGTCAAGTTCAAAGGGCATCTTTGGATGCATTTCCGAATTGAACAAACTAGGTGCTTGACGCCAAGGTACAGGTCCTGATGAAGCTATTGAACTCCAATTTTTTACTGAAATGTCTTTAATTCTATCAGGAAGTCCAGGAAGGACAAGCGGAGGTGGTGGCCATGCAGGATTTGGTGTCTGAAACAAAGAACATCAATATAGAACTGGTATCTGGTGTGGAAGACAGGTCAATTTAAGATTTTTGTTCTTTATAATCTGGGTTTATTGCTTCTGTTTTACATTTGTTATTAATTACATAAAAATTATTGCGGGCCTCAAATTCCACTCCCAAGTATGCTTATCCACACCTCCAACTAGCTAAAATTGTTTTTGGACAAAATATCCCCTGAAGTAATATAGCAAACTTACTCGGTTAAGGAACAGTGTTATTTATAAAAGTTTATTATGTATTCCACTTATTTTGCATATCTCACATATTTTATATTTTGAACCTACCCTATACCTAGCGGATTAAGAATTAATAAACTCCCACTGTACCCTCGACTCTAAGAACAATAGACCATAAAAACTATTGTAAAATTGACGAGACACAATCTAACTTTACTATTTCTATTAATTATTATAGTGGGTAGAGAAACTAACTTCAAACCCTACAAGGAAACTACTAATATCAGCCACAACATAATGCCTTTATTGAGGCTTGAAAAGACCACTCCCATATGAGGGAAGGTCTGGTATTAATTGAGCCAAAGCACCTTGATCTAATCTGCCAATCAAAGTTAATTTGTAAATAATATCTTAAGGTCCAAGTGAGGTTTATCTGCAGTGTAAATTTTTGAATTTCTCTTCTTTAAGTTTACTTTCTCTCTCTCTCTCTCTCTTTTAACCTCTAAAGACTGCTTCACCCGTCCAGGAGTTAGTTGTTCCCAACTTTACTTGAAGGGTCTGCAATTAGCATAAAATACAGTAGGAATTTCTTGATCCAAGTCAATCCTCGTTAAGGAATTACATCAACAAGCAGAATTCAAAGCGAAAAGAATCAAATTATGGCATAATGAACAACCACAGTGGCCCAAAACGAATCATATAGAACAAGTTTAAGATGATCCATACCAAAATGAAACTTTTCCTTGTACAGGTTATGCACTCAATTCCTCCGGCATCCAATAGTACGACCATATGAAATGAAACAATACATCCACAATGTATTTGCTGAGAACAAAATTTTTATCATTAGAAGACTTGGTCAATGAATTCTTCAATTAAACAAATCAAAAGAGGCAGAAACCCCCAAAATCCAACCACAATTAAGTATCTACTACTGAAAAAAAATTTATAGCAAAACTAGTCTGAAAATAAAAATAAGAAAATCTTCAGACCTTCCCACAGGACTCGCAACACCTCCAACCAGAAGCATTTAAGTGGAAAGACTCGCAGAACTTTCCCTCCTCATAGGCAGAACTAAAGTAAAATAGAACGAGGGTCAACATCTTTAAGGAATCAAAGAGAAAAGCTGAGACATTAGAAACATAAAAGTGATATTTCAAGATATCACTGAATATGTTGTATACAGGTTGGAATATGTATTCAACAGGATAGATTTTTAATTTTTAATAGTAAAATAAGAAATATATTATAAATATTATGTTCTATATATGTGTTTTTAAGCGTCTGTTTTTGAGTTTCTTCTCCTGTTTGCAGTGAAGGGGGGAACTGGAGAGAGGAGTGTGTCAAGCGGCAAAGCCAAGACATAAATAACACACACATCCAGTAACTAGACACTGATACAGATATTGTCAAGAGCTCCATTTGACATTTTTAGGCATATTAAGGCACAGTAAAACATGATTGTTTCCAATAATTATTGCTGATCACAATTTTTAGCCCTAAATTTTAATTTCGGAAAAAATATCCGCTGTTTTGTTGGAAAATCTTAGCATGCAAAGCAAATCAATCATACACATTTGGGATGGAGGGAATATCATCTTATGAAAATATAAGGCTTTTTTGGAACTCATAATATCATAGGGAAAAGGAAGGAAATGAGAGCTGGAAAATATAAGAATAATTCTAACAGTGCATTACATAAAGTCTTTCAAGTGTAATAAATTTATGAGAAAATATAGAGCCACTTGACCAGTCATGACAGGAGACAGAAACTTATGACAAACTTCTCTCTCCTTCATTATGAGTGTGGGATACACGATGACATGATATCACAGCTGCAAGGAATATTTCTCATACATTTATGCTTGGTGATAGAATTTTGCAGTAGCATATATAGTTGGGCTTTTTCAGCAAGAAGGTAATTCTATTAAGGAAAATTAAAAACATGACTAAAGCTGAATAAACTCCAATTAATTTCTCCACAAATATTACAAAACATTAATTTATGTTATTAATGAAAATTCCTAGTATTAGAACTTATGAGACCAAGGTATGCAATATATTAATCTGTTTTTTCCCCTCCTAAAAAGAATTTCCTGCAAAGTTTTCTCCAATTTAACTATTAAAAAGAATGTATTTTTCTTAACTTGCAAATATGTTTCCATCCAAATAGTTAAAAACAGAGCAAAATTATATCACATTCTTTTCCATACCTCTGTTGAAGGTGAGATAAAATTACTACCTAAATGAATTCATTTTATAATTAATTACATTCTACACAACTAAATGAATACACCTAGCTGCAAAACTCAAACCCAACCGCATTTTGAACAACAGTAAGCAGAAAGATAAAAGTCTTTCTAAGTAATCAAGAGAAAACACAAATTCAACTCCAAATAAAACTCAAACTAAGAACAGATGAAAAAACTGAAATCAGTCCAAACAATTGTTAAGAGAAAAAAAAACAGAGAGAAAAGTCAAAATTCGGTTATGCTTACGCGCATCGATCGCACAAGTCAGCGTACTCGCCGGTCCGGCGGCGCCAGCCTTTCCTCGATTGTTCCAACACTTGTTTGCAGTTGGAATTGAAGCAAAGCTTCGCCGAGAAAGAAGAGGACGCCATGGAAGTTCACATAAACCCTAGACCCAAAAAAAATCTAGAGAGATTAACTACTTTAATAAATAACCGACCAGCAATTTCTCATATGTGATAGCAATTTTCCCAAATTGAAGTAAATCCTATTCGAAGTGAAAAAAAATGGAAGCACGTAAACCCTAGGAGAGAGAGAAAGTCGAGGTGGCGCTCGTTGCCTAATGATCTGTACTTCTCATGAAAGGGATAGGGATAGGGGTCTGCTTGCGAGAGGTTTTAGAGAGAGTGAGTGACACAGAAGTGAGAGAAAAAACTTGTAGAAATTATAATATTAACTACTACTATTCATTTTAAAATATTAATTTCGTGTGATTTAATTCTGTTTCGTTAAAGAAAAATCTAATTTAGAAATATATTTAACATTTTTTTATATATATTTTTCCTAAAAATATGTCTACATCGATCCATATCACAATAAAAATTTAACTTATAAAATTTATATTATTATTTGTAAAATTAAAAAATAAATTAACTCAAAACTTTTTCTTTTTGTAGAATATAAATTAAGTGTCAAGTGTACTTAAAAATATTTTTTATGAAATAAAAAATAATAAATAAAACTTTTTTATAAACCAATGAAATGTTACTTGAAATGTAGTCCATAGGACTATTTTTTGTGTGTGAAATTTTTAAAAATAAAATAATTAATTAATTAGTGAGATAATATAGGAATAATGGAGAGTAAGTGTGGAAAAGGAAAAAATAAGAATACAAAATTGAAATTAAAAAGAGATATTGAAAATTAAGAATACAAAAATAACGGATTAAGATGTCTTCCATTATACTTTTATGAATTTATTCTAATACATATTTAGCGACATAAATATTATTTGTGAGATGATTTTGTAAAATGTGTAATGAAATGAAAATGTATAAAATGAAATTTAAAAGAATATACTAAAGTTTAATTCTTTTTTTTTTTAAATAATAAATTTTCAAAATAATCATTAAATAAATTAATTTTTCATTTCTTTCCCAACATTCTTCTTTTATGGTATTTTTTAAAAGCTTAGGTATTTCTTATTTTCAACAAGTATTAGCATAAAAAGTTTGTACACACACATACATCATTTCTTATAATATAAATATCAACAATGCTATGGAATCAAATAAAAAAAAACGCATATACACGTACACACACTAATTAAAATCGCACTAACTGTTGATTCACGTATGTTGCGATTTTAGTCGGTTGAATAACTAAATTTATGATTAGGTTTGGTTTTACCAAACCAAAATAACCATAAAACCGAAACCGCCTATACGTGTATGTGTGTATGTATTTATGATGGGGTTTGGTTATTCTTGTATCTGCTCATTATCTGCAGCATCCTTCAGATAGATGATGAAGATGATTTAGTTGCTGTGGCACCAGTGAAGTACAGTTCTTTACTTTCTGCTGATTTCAATAAGGTAACAAATTACCTTTATGTTCTTGTTTTGATATGATATTATCCTGTTCTTTATCCAATAACTAATAGTTGCATTTCTACATAATAGAGTTTTAATCCTATGAGTGAACCCAATGATGATTGGTCATGCAAGTTTGATGATAGTCCAGCATTGGAGAAAAGTGGCATGAAAATATTTTCAAGTGAAACTACAAATAATCCTGCTGAAAGCCCTGGAGAATCTGACATTCCCAAGTGGGCCTGAAACAGTAGAGGATGATGATGAAGTTACTGAATTGAAAATTAGAGCTTTCCTGGATGAAAAGGTGTTACTTGCGCTAAAATTTCTCCTTTTTCTTTTTCTTTCTGTGAACATATGATGAGAACGGGTCACCATATTTATATTTTTATTTGCATTGTGCTATATTAAGGTAGAGAAGCCTTGCTCATTTCACTTTCTTTGAAAAACTTTTTCAGGCTTTAGATTTGAAGAAGCTGCAATCACCTCTATATGAAGAGAGCTTATTTTATATCAATTTTTGTTTCAATTGGTTTTGGAACCGAAACCGCACCAATCACAAGCGGTTTCATGTGTGGTTTTGGATTTATCAAACCGCACCTAAGCGGTTTCGGGTGCGGTTTCGACTTCAAACCGCACCATGCTCACCTCTATGTGTATGTGAGCATTATGTGAACCACCCTTATGTGATAGTAACATTATTTTAATATTACCAGTATTAAGAAGATTTGGTCTGTTCTAGGTTACGCCAGTACTGACAGAAGCTATAAAGTGCATTGTTGTAACATCCTTCTTAAGGGTCCAGTAGTTAGTTTATATGAAGATCCGGAATGGTTAGTATGAAGATAATTTTGGTTAAATTATTAATATAAAATAAATAGCATAAGCGGGAGGTGATCTCTTTCTACGCTACGTGTAAGTATTGTATTGGCAATTAATGGCCTCCATTATGAAATTAATTTCATGGTAACCAAATCCATGAAGTTCACACCTCGTATTATTGGGAAGTGGTTAACATGAAATTAATTTTGATTAATTGATCAATACAGTGTCGACACGCGGACAAAAAGTAATATCTTTGTGTCGTGTCAATTCTGTAATGGTCAATTGACCAATTTACCATAAAATTAACTTTATGGTAACCGGATCCGTATTATTGTATACGTTAATTACAAAATTTAAGATTGAAGGAAGCCATGCCAAATTATTTTCCATTTTCAAATGGTTATAGAAATAGAATTAAGATGTTTTAAGAAAAATATAACATTTTTGAAATAAGAATAAGAAATAATTTTCATCTATAAATGAACTAAATTATAAAACATTAAAGTCGAGGTAGTACTTGTTTTAGTCTCAAATTGAAACTCGAAACTAAAAAATATATAGATTTTTAAAATATAAAAAAATAAATAAACATATTTTAATAATTTTTCAAGCACCAACGACCAAAAATATTTTGAACAAAATATAACATCTGAATATATTAAAATATATATTTTACATAAATATAAAATATTTGGATATATTTTATATTTATGTAAAATATATCCAAATATTTTATATTTGGATATATTTTATATTTATGTAAAATATATTCCCTTCGATCTCAACAGATCATTGACTGCATTAGTCATAAGTGAACTTACCATGAGTGCCGACCATGAGTCACAACAAGAACAAACAAAATGATTAGACTAAGTAAATATTATTGATCGAAAATTTAAAGGTCTTGAGTTCGATTTCTATTTAAAATATTATAGAGGTCACCGACCATATATTCGAGGAAGAAAAAATGATTGGTCGCAAGACTAGAAACTATCTTTTAAAAAAAAGGTTATGCCATGTTTGAATTTTTTTTTTTTAAATGAAAATATAAATTTACTCATTATTCATTAGAATTTGTTTTAATATAGGTAATAAATTAACTTACAATATTCATTAAAGATAAAATTATCATATTTCACATTTTCTTCCGCATTTTTCAATTTCCGAAAATACATAGTATCATGAAACTAACTAGTCGGACTAGTTGGGGTCCTATTCAGATATATATTGTATTGAAAGGAAATTGATATTTTCACGTAAAAATTTGATATTTTTACATGAATAGTGAGTGAATTTTACTTTTATGTGAGAGAGACTCTTATAAAAATATCATTTTAACATATAAAAATATCAATTTTCATATTGAAAATCATGTAAAGAAAAATAATGAAAAAACCTAATAGCATTTAGTGAAGAAACAAACAAACAAACATGCCATTCCATACCCATGTAGAATAAAGTAGGCCAATCACAACTTCAAAAAGCTGATCAGAAATCCACATGTAGCCGTAGAAAGGGAAGCAAATGTGACAATTTAAAAAGGGGGAGCTCCTTACAACTTAACTTCAAAAAACTGCTCAGAAATCCACATCCAACCCTAGAAAGGGATAAGATTCAGTTAGCGTGAAATTTATTTTTTAATAAGTTGATCAATTTAGAATACTGACACACATAGAGTATCATTTGTGTATCAGCACTCTATTAGTCAATTGACCAATTGACTCATAAATTTTAATCTCCATGGTACTCATAAATTTTAATCTCCATGGTACGATTGTTGCATGCTAATAAGATAGTCTAATCCTAACGTCTTGGCTTAGTGGTAACAAATGTAGGACACTCTTATAATTTTATTTAATCTTATATATTAATATATTTTATAATTATAATTCGGCACTAATTATTCACAATACATTGCAGAACTCAAAGAATAAAATACTCCTCATTTTACAATAAAAGATAAAAATAAAAATTTATTTGTTATTTTAAAACAAAAGAAGTCTGTAAGACCCTAACTTTTATGAATAAAGATGAATTTTCTATAAATATCATTTTTGAATATTATGGAATGAATTTGATATAATGTTATAGTTGTGGGTAATATTTATAAATTTTTCAAAGTACGCAAATTGTTATATAATATTCGATTGGTCGGGGAATATTCGTTTTAACAGGGAATATTCGTACAACGGCACAATCATTGGTGGACACCACAACGGGATTATTGTAGGATTGAAAAAACGACAAAAATACTTTATAAAAATAACGGCGAAAGTTTTACCGTTAACTGTTGAAACATCCGGTGTTAAAGAAATACGATGTCTGGCGTAGTTGCAGCGAGAGTACACAATATTGATTATTGAGGCTTACGTGAGAAGTCACTCGATTTTGTTCAATTATTATTACGATGAATTGCTGCATAGTATCTCACGTTATTTGATTCAATTATTGTCAATATTTTATAATCAATAATTGAGATGACAAAGTTATCAATATTATTATTTGCAATATTAACGATGTCTAGAAGTTACATCAATGAGATGTTTGGTCATCTAATCAATTGCGGCATGATGGGGAGAAATCCTTATTGGAAAGCCCCTTTCCTGGAGAACACACGGTCGATTAATATTGTGAATTATAATAATGATGATGAGTTTTGTTTTATTAGTATTATTATGTAATAAAACAAAAAAGTTTTTTATATAAAACATAATACTTTTATAAAGTTATTCGTTTTATTAGACTAATAGTAAAATCTTTTTATATAAAACAAATACTTTTATAAAGTTATCATTTTATTGTATAATAATTAGAATATATTATATTTTATTACGCGTAGTGTTTGCAGATAGTAAAATCTTTTTATATAAAATGAGAATACTTTTATAAAGTTATTCGTTTTATTAGATTATAAATAGAATATATTATATTTTATTGTAAATCAATACTGGACCGTCTGATTTTAAAGTAAATCAATACGGACCGTTCATGAATTAGTTCTTACGCGATCCATTCTTCTATAAATAGAAGCTCATTCCTTCATTATTTCTTACGAATTCAATTGAAACGCTAGAGAAACTATAGAGAGTTATTCTTACATAATCTTGGCGTATTTCTTTAGAGTTTAAGAAAGCTTTGAACGTAGTCTGCAAGTTTTCTTTGAGTATATCCTCGCCTACCAACCAAAAATACTCTTCTTTTTACTAAGTAAGGGATATTATTTATTTGTACTCGTTAGGGTATTCCTTCTTTCTTTATCGGTGAAATTTTTTTGTTATTCCATTATTTATTATTACTGTTGAAATAACTTTTGTATCATGCGGGATACCTATACTTGGTGAAATTCTTACGTTATTCTAATATTTATTATTACATTTGGAACATCCTATCATGCGTTTCACGCATGACCTGATTCTATTATTTATTATTTCATTGAAATATCACGCCGCAATGCGTTTACGCGTGACTGGTTCCATTATTTATTTTTACATTGAAATATCACCGCCGGTGCGTTTCGCGTGACACGGTTCCATTATTTATTATTACATTGGAATAACCTTTGCATGCGATACATCGCGTGCACGGTGATTTCTTTTGTTATTCCATTCTTTATTATACTCGGTTGGTTAAAGTTTTGACTTTATACTCCATGAAATTAGTGGAATATCCTCGATATTTGCGCTTTCATCCAAAGATCTTTCATGGAAATATTCTTCTGAGCATTCTTGAGTGTTACTCTACAAAGAAGTATCATGTTGACAATTTGGACATTATTAGTTCATGGATAAATTAATTCTTGAACTTGTTTTATTGAATTCTTATATCATTGTCATCATCCTCATGTTTATATTATGTTGAAAGTCATCTATGGCCTGTAGTGCATAGATGGACTTGGTATGATTATGACCAGGGATTATTCAGTGTAATCATGATCGTAATGTTACAAATGATGTGGAAAAAATCATCATTGACCCGTAGTGCATTGATGGACAGTTATTGGCATGATCATGATCATTGATGAATACGAATATCCTTGGTCGTGGTGCATGGATAATTTGTGGTTGTGATCTTAATAATGAATATCCTTAGTAGTAGTGCGAGAGATGATGTAGATTATTTATTAAGTGAGTCTCAAATGATAAAAGTCATGAAAAACCTTTTAAACCATGAAGATGGTAGATTTTATTCTCTACTTGATTCTTCTAATGGATTGCTTGATCCGCCGCTATGATTAAACTTGATGTTTGTTATATTTTATCGGTTTAACAACTGTTGAAGGCTAATGATAATTTATTACGCATTATCTTAGTCATAATATTTTTCTTGGGCTAGTTGAACTCACCCTTTTGCTTTCATTTTTCTCTTCAGGAAATGAGAACGTAGAAGGTACTAGTCGGGAAACAGAGTGATGGTCCAGATAATAACATTAGTAGTCCTCACTATTATATAAAATAGTGTGATAATAAATGTAATGAGGACCTCATTGAGTTTGTATATTGTCTAGATGACAATATTTGTATTAAAACTCACAGCATATGTTTAGTCGTATTTTACACGACTGTTGTATAATTAAGTTGTATTTGAATTTTGTACCATGTATTTGGCGACTCAGAATAGATAATGTATACCGATTTTGGAGGCGTCACAAAGTCTATTTTTTTAATATTTATTATTAAATATACTGTCATAATTTTATTATTATATCATTGCTAATAAATTAAATACTATTATTCAGATAGTTGAATTTGGGTAATTTTGGTACCAATGAGGCAATGATGAAACTTAAGCCTACTATATACTATTGGCTTACTATTTGTCAAGGCTCACTGTAAGACCCCAAATTATTAATAAATAAAATTTATTTTCCTCTATTTATTATTTTGAAATAGTAAGGGTTGATTTAATTAATGTGGATAGTTATGGGTAAAATCGCAAATATTTGAATAAGCGAAGTGGTTATAAAATATTCATTATTATTAGGGAATATTCGTTTGGTGGTGGAATATTCAATCTTTGTCGAGGAATATTAAATGCTGACAGTAGCTTGATCTTTTTGTGGGCCCCATAACGGAAAGCGATTGGATGAAGAAAGCGACAAACATAAGTTGTTTATAAATAACTACAGCGTAGTTATTACCAATTATCATTGTTGGAATACCCGTTGGTTAAAACACACTAATACTGGCGTTGTTGAACAAGAAGGCACCGGTATTGCACTAATTATTGATTCTTACGTGAAGGCACTACTCAATAATTGTTACGATAATTCTTTATTCGATTATTTTATTTTATTGATTCAATAATTGTTGCGTTGATATTTTACATTCTTTGTTGTTTGATAATTGTCATTACACGGTATTTTTTATTATCGAAGCAATAATTCATATTATCCGAATAATATTATTAGATAATATTATTGGCAATGTCTAGAAAGTTACATCTAGGAGAGGTTTGGTCACTAATTTAATTGCGGGTGAGTGAGGAGAAATTCTTATTGGAAAGCCCTCTCTTCTGAGGAGCTTTTGGTTGCCGATCTTGTGATTCTGTAATATTATTTGTGAATAATTAATTATTGATTTATATGATGAGGAAAATATTGACTTTATGTTGATATAGATGGAGAAAATTTTTAATGTGACAATTGTTGAAAATTTATATTTTATCTTTTTCTGATAAAATAATTCATTTAAATATATTATTTTAATAATATATTAACGGTGATATTTTTATAATGAATGTGGGATATATGAGTATATGAGGATGAAGAGTATTTTTGTGGCATTAAATGTTTAACACATATTTTGTGTGTTGGTGGACACAATTATTGACCGAAATTTGATTATAGCTTGTAAAATCGCCCGTTTGTGGATTTCGGTCAATTTCTGTTTGGAATTTGGAAACACTTCCTTCTGCAAAGTTGTAGATAATGGAATTTCCTATGGAAAGTCGCGTGTTTTGAATTTTTCTGATAAAAGGGCTATTTATTATGAATTATTGAAGTTCCGAAGCTCCGAAATAATTAATTTTTGGAAGTTTTAATTATGTTTTTTAAGAAAAACGTTTTTTATATGTTGTAGGCATATTTAACATGTGCATGGTGGCTAAATTCAGATTCAAGATGTGGGCGTATGAATTTTGTTTATATATAATATTATTATATTCAATTTTACGCTTTGGTGTTCTAAGCAATTTCTATAAATAGGGTCTTAGGTTAGAATTGAAAATCACACGTAAATCTGAAGTTTTTCTCTCTATATTATCGAGCATATTCTTGTGAGTATTTTGAGTATACTTTGAGTATTGCTATATCTGGTTGCAAGTTCAAGTCATAGCTTTATATCCAGGTGTTTATTTAGAAATCTTGTCTTTCGAGGTAAGGGATGTTATTTTCTTCTCAAATGATATTATTTCTTCAATATCATTATCTTTGAAATATTGGTTGGAACTTTTTATCAAATTTGGAACTTTTTCATGTCGGAGTTCTTATTCATGAGTTCTTATTCACGAGTTACTATTCATGAGTTACTATTCACGAGTTCTTATTCAAAAGCGTGAAAATGTTTTTTTTGTGAAATTTCTATCTTTTGGTGTCTGAGTTACTATTCAAGTATATTTCAGTCTTATTCACGTATCGACCTTTATTCACGATATCGGCACTATTCAATAGAAAAATGAAATTTCTTCTTTTTTTGTCAAAATATCTATTACGGATACTAGCTTTGATTGTATCCATGTTTTGATCATTCTTGAATTTTACAATGCTTGTGATTATTTTTGAGGTATTTTTGAACATGGATAAAACAAAGTACGAATCCTTAATCCTTAATCCTTGTCATTTTGTTTCACTAGATTTTTTCTTTGAAATATTTTTCATCATCCTCGATCCTAAATGATGATATTATTGAATATCTTTGGCACGTAGTGCGAAGATGAATGATTTCTTGATGAATATCTTTGGTGCGTAGTGCAAAGATGAATGATTTCTTGATGAATATCTTTGGCCCGTAGTGCAAAGATGAGCAGCAGTGTTGAGATGAACATAACCTCTCGATTAATATCTTTGGCGCGTAGTGCAAAGATGAGCAGTGTTTAGGCGAACATGACCGGTGATGAATATCTTTGGCTGTAGTGCAAAGATGAATATTTGATTCGAGATATATATTGATTGATGTTACGGGGATAAAATATCGACGATGAACTTTTAAATTCATATATAGAAGATAGTAGTTTGCATTCTCTACTTAACTCTTCTAATGAATTATTATTTCATTTGCGAATATTGATTTAAAATTTGTTGTCTATTGTATTACTATTAGATTTTCCCTGTTGAAGACTAACGATAATTTGTTGTATATTATCTTAGTCGTAATATTCTTTCTTGGGCTAGTTGAGCTCACCCTTTTCCTTTTTGTTCCATTTTTCTTCTCGGGGAGGCGAGAATGTAGCGAGTACTAGTCGGGGTATGGAATGAAGGTTCTAGAGAGAGTTGTTTAGTAGTCCTCACCATTTTTGTAAAATAATGTATCAATAATTATGATGGGGATTTATTTGCGTGTGGATATTGTCTAGATGGCAATATCTGTATTTAAACTCACAGTTTATATGTTGTAATGTCTCCCATGACATGTTGAGTGCAGCTGGATGGGTACGCTTCACAGATTTCCACCAGTAATCTGCCTCGTTACGGAACATAAAAGTAGCGAATGGAACCTTCTGTTCCTCCGTGCATCCCAAGACATCGAATATCTTGATAATTTGTTTGACCCACGTCTCCGCCTTAATCGGATCTGTCTTTCCCCAGAATTCTGGTGGTCCCAACTCTTTGAACTGCTTGGCTGTGACCACCCGTGAATTGCTATCATTTCCTCCTGTATTTTGAACACGAGTCTCCCAAATCTCGATTTTGCGTGAGCTGAAAAGCTTCTAAACATCCCTCGTTCATCATCGCTTTCGATTGGTGTTGTTCATGGGAGAGGTACATTGCCACTGTTTGCACGTTTCTCCTCGTTGGTAAAAGACAGCATCTCCACGGTCTCATTTACTCCCTTTATTAATATTCTCAATTCGACATTCTCAAATCCGTCATAAAACAAGGGTTAATTAAGGAAATCAATATATCACATAATATCCCTATATACTAACCAACTAACAAATAAGCTTAGGTAGGACACACTTATGAAGGATTTACTCGTCTCTCCCCTCTAGTTCTATTCCCCGATCTCATGCCAGAGATCATATCCTAAGCTACGATACCAACCGTGGCCCCCCAAAATAGGTCCATTCCATCCAACCCATTCACGAGTCGCCAAATACATGGTAATGTAAATAACTACAACTTTATTATTACAACATATAAACTATGAGTTTAAATCTGAGATATTGCCATCTAGACAATATCCACACGCAAATAAATCCCCATCATAATTATTAATACATTATTTTACAAAAAAATGGTGAGGACTACTAAGCAACTCTCTCTAGAACCTTCATTCCATACCCCGACTAGTACTCGCTACATTCTCGCCTCTTGAGAAGAAAAATGGAACAACAAGGAAAAGGGTGAGCTCAACTAGCCCAGTAAAGAATATTAAAACTAAGATAATATACAACAAATTATCATTAGTCTTCAACAGGAAAAAAAAACTAATAGAATACTGATAGACAACAAGTTTTAAACCAATATTCACAGTGAAATAATAATTCATTAGAAGAGTTAAGTAGAGAATGCAACTACTATCTTCTATGTATGAATTTAAAAGTTAAATCATCTATCTTTTATCCTCAGTAACATCAATCAACATACATACGGAATCAAATATTCATCTTTGCACCTGTGCCAAAGATATTCCTCGATTGGTCATGTTCATCTAAACACACATTCATCTTTGCACTACGGGCCAAAGATATTCTTCAGAAATCATTCATCTTTGCACTACTGCCAAAGATATTCCATAATATCATCATTTAAGATCGAAGATGATGAAAATATTTTTAAAGAAACGAATCCGGTGAAACAAAATAGCAAGGATTAAGGATTAAGGATTCGTACTTTTGTTTTATCCACGTCAAAAATACCTCAAAAATAATCATAGTGGTGTAAAATTCAAGAATGATCAAAATATGGATACAATCAAAGCTAGTCTCGAATAGATATTTTGGACGAAAATAAAATTTTTCATTTTTAGATGAATAGTCAAAGTATTCGTGAATAGTGCCGTATCACGTGAATAGTCACAATATATGTGAATAGTAACTCAGAGCACCAAAAGTTCCAAATTTGATAAAACTTTGGATCAATATTTGACATAATGATATTGAAGAAATAATATCATAACGAAACAAAATAATATCCCTTACCTCGAAAGACGATACTTTAGTTGAAAACAGGATATAAAGGCATGACTTGAACTTTGCGTGTATAGCAATACTCAAAGTATACTCAAAATACTTACAAGAATACACTCGATAATATATAGAGAAAACTTCGATTTACGGTGTGATTTTCAATTTAACCTAAGCACCCTATTTATAGGAAAATGCTTAGAACAAAAGTAGAAAATTTAATAAATTAATATTATAATTTTTTCTACAACTTCCTACGCATCAAAGAATCTGAACTCAGCCACCCTAACACATGTTAAATGAGTTTCAAAAATGGAAAAACGTTTTTGTAATTAAAAATATTTTAAACTTCCAAAATCAATTATTTGAACTTGAACTTCAATAATTCACAATAAATAGCTCTTTTATCGAGAAGAAAATTGAATCTCAGCGTATTTTATTGGAAATTCAATTTCTACAACTTTGCGGAAGAAAGTTTTTCCAAATTCCAAATGAAATTGATCGAAATCCTCAAGCAAGCGATTTTCAAATTTATAATCAAATTTCGATCGAAAATGGGGTCCAATCACACACAAAACATGTGTTAATCATTTAATGCCACAAAATACTCTTCCTCCTCGTATACTCATATATCCCACATTCATTGTAAAAATATCACCATTATTATATTATTAAAATATAATAATATATTTAAATGAATTATTTTATCGAAAAAAGATAAAATATTAATTTTCAACAATTGTCATTTTAAAATTTTCTCCATCTATATCCACATAAAATCAATATTTTCCTCATCATATGAATCAATAATTAATTATTCACAAATAATATTACAGAATCACAATATTGACAACCAGCGGTTCCAGAAGAGGGCTTCCAATAAAAATTCTCTCTACTTGCAGCAATTAGGTGACCAAACCTCTCCTTAGACAGAACTTTCTAGACATTGCCAATAATGTTATCTAATAATATTATTCAGATAATATGAATTATTGCTTCGATAATGGAAAATACTGTGTAATGACAATTATTGAAACAACAGCAATATAAATATCAACGCAACAATTATTGAATCAATAAAATAAAATACTGAATAGTAATTACTGTAACAATTATTGATGTAAGACCCCAAAATTTTTAAATAAAAAGGAATTTCCTTTATTTATTATTTTGAAATAGTAAGGGTTGATTTGATTAATGTGGATAGTTAAGGGTTAAATATGCAAATATTTTAAATTAAGCAAGTGGTTATAAAATATTCATTATCGTTGGGAATATTCGTTTGGTCGTGGAATATTAAATCTTTGTCGGGGAATATTCGTATAAATAACCACATATGACCATGTGTGGGCCCCATAACGGAAAGTGATTGGATGAAGAAAACGACAAATATAAGTTGTTTTTAAATAATTCAGCGTAGTTATTCTGCAATTAATCTTGTTGGAATACCCGGTGGTTAAAACACACTAATACGCGTTGTTGAACAAGAATGTACCTGCGGTATTGCACCAATTATTGATTCTTACGTAATAGGCACTACTCAATAATGGTTACGAATTATTCGCTCAAATATTTTATTTTATTGAGTTAATAATTGTCTGCGTTGATATTTTATATCATTGTTTCAATAATTGTCATTACACGGTATTTTTCATTATCGAAGCAATAATTCATATTATCTCGAATAATATTATTAGATAACATTATTGGCAATGTCTAGAAAGTTACATCTAAGGAGAGGTTTGGTCACCTAATTGCGCCAAGAAGAAGAAATTCTTATTGGAAAGCCCCCTCTTTCTCAGGAGGCTGCTGGTTGTCAATATTGTGATTACGTAATATTATTTGTGAATAATTAATTATTGATTTATATGATGAGGAAAATATTGATTTTATGTGGATATAGATGGAGAAAATTTTTAAAATGACATTTGTTGAAAATTAATATTTTATCTTTTTCGATAAAATTATTCATTTAAATATATTATTTTAATAATATATTAACGGTGGTATATTTTACAACGAATGTGGGATATATGAGTATACGAGGAGGAAGAGTATTTTGTTGCAATAAATGTTTAAAACATGTTAAACATGTCGGTGGACCCCATTTATTGAGTGAAATTTGATTATAGTTTGTAAAATCGCCCGTTTGTGGATTTCGGTCAATTTCTATTTGGAATTTGGAAAAACTTTCTTCTGCAAAGTTGTAGAGAATTGAATTTCCTATAAAAACTAGCGAGATTCGAATTTTCTGATGAAAGGGCTATTTATTTGAATTATTGAATTATTGAAGCTCAAGTTCAAATAATTAATTTTTGTAAGTTTTAATTATTTATTTTATGAAAACGTTTTTATCATTTCTTTCTAGAAGGTGGCATGTGGGAAATGCTAGGATCTGAATTCTAAGGTTGGCGTATGAATTTGATATATATATATATATATATATATATTAATTTATTAAATTTTCTGCTTTGGTGTTCTAAGCAATTTCCTATAAATAGGGTGCTTAGGTTAGAATTGAAAACACACTTTAAACTGAAGTTTTTCTCTCTATATTATCGGCGTATATTCTTGTGAGTATTTTGAGTATACTTTGAGTATTCTTTATACGGTCTGAAGTTCAAGTCATAGCCTATATATCGGTGTTTCATTTAGAAGTCTTGATCTTTCGAGGTAAGGGATGTTATTTTCTTCTCAAATGATATTATTTCTTCAATATCATTATCTTTGAAATGTTGATCTGAAGTTTTTATCAAATTTGGAACTTTTTCATGTGGGAGTTCTTATTAATGGGTTCTTATTCATGAGTTCTTATTCACGAGTTCTTATTCATGGAGTTCTTATTCACGAGTTACTATTCACGAGTACTATTCATTAAGCGTGAAGATGTTTTTGTGGAATTTCTATCTTTTGGTGTCTGAGTTACTTATTCACGTATATTGACTTTATTCACGATATCTAAGACTATTCACGATATCTGAGATTATTCATAGAAAAATAAAATTTCTTCTTTTCGTCTAAAACATCTATTCGGATACTAACTCGATTGTATCCATGTTTTGATCATTCTTGAATTTTACACCACTATGATTATTTTTGAGGTATTTTTGGGCGTGGATAAAACCAAGTACGAATCCTTAATCCTTAATCCTTGTCATTTTGTTTCACTAGATTCGTTTCTTTAAAAATATTTTCATCGTCCTCGATCTTAAATGATGATATTATTGAATATCTTTGCTTTGTAGTCAAAGATGAATGATTTCTGAAGAATATCTTTTTCAGTAGTGCAAAGATGAGCAGTGTTGAGATGAGCATGTGGACCGATTGATTAATATCTTTTGGCTGTAGTGCAAAGATGAGCAGTGTTTAAATGAACATGACTAAGTGATGAATATCTTTGGCTGTAGTGCAAAGATGAATATTTGATTCAGATGCATATTGATTGATGTTACAGGATAAAATATTGATGATGGGATCGTTAAATTCATAGATTATAGTAGATTTCATTCTCTACGTAACTCTTACATGAATTATTATTTCCGCTAATAATATTGATCCGAAACTTGTTTTCATTGTATTCTATCGATTTTTCCTGTTGAAGACTAACGATAATTTGTTGTATATTATCTTAGTCATAATATTCTTTATTGGGCTAGTTGAGCTCACCCTTTTCCTTGTTGTTCCATTTTTTCTTCTCGGGAGGCGAGAATGTAGCGAGTACTAGTGGGGTATGGAATGAAGGTTCTAGAGAGAGTTGTTTAGTAGTCCTCACCATTTTGTAAAATAATGAATCAATAATTATGATGGGGATTTATTTTATGTGGATATTGTGCAGAAGACAATATTATATTTAAACTCACAGTATATATTGTCGTATTTTACACGACATTTGTATTATTGAAGTTGTAGTTTGCTTTTTTGTACCATGTATTTGGCGACTCGAATGGGTGTTGTGTATACCTATTTTGGGGCGCCACAATTGAAGTAGTGCCTGCCTTTACGTAAGAATCAATAATTGGTGCAATAACGTGGTTCTACCTGCTCAACAACGCGTATTAGTGTGTTTTAACCATAGGGTATTCCAACGAAGATACTTGAGAATAACTACTACGAGTTATTTATAAACAATTTATATTTGTCGTTTTCTTCATCCAATCGCTTTCAGTTATGGGGCCCACAAAAGATTTGCTTGTCAGCATTTACGAATATTCCGACAAGCATCTGAATATTCCATGACCAAACGAATATTCCCTACAATAATGAATATTTTATAACCACTTGCTTATTCAAATATTTGCGTATTTTACCCATAACTATCCACATTAATCAAATCGACCCTTATTATTTCAAAATAATAAATAGAGGAAAATAATTTTCATTTATTAATAATTTGGGGTCTTACAACCTCCCTCCTTATGAAATTTCGTCCTCGAAATTGACGACGCATTCTACAGTGTTTGAAAAAGATGATAATACCTCGCTTTCATTTCCATTTCCAACTCCCGTGTCATTTCCTCAATAAGCATGGTTTCTCCACAAAACTTTAACTTGTGGTATAACCTCGAGACATGGGACATGTTCTTTCTATCCAAGATCTTGACAGTACCTCTTCATACGTTAAGTCTTTGGCTATCTCAAATGGGTCTAACTCAACGACGTAGTTCGGTCGCGTCCACATATTTACGTAACATCGATACACATGAAAACGCGTTATGAACACACGCCATACTTGGCGGTAAAAGCGAGTCTATAGGCCACAATTCCTATTCGATCGAGAATTTCAAATGGATTAATAAATCGAAGGTTTGAGCTTTCCTCACCTCACCGATTCTCTCGCTTTTGAAATAACAACTTCGCACCTCCTTCTTCAAATTCATCACTCCGGTGTGTAGGCTTGAACAACTTTAACTTTATCGATTAAAGTTGATTATACTCATATATCATCACGTGGGTAACTAGAGTTTTCATCTCCATCTCTATTATTTTTAAATTATACGAAATGAGTCTTTGACAATATCGTACTCGACTTGTATACGATCTTCTACTCAACACGTCGCCTACCACGCTCGCTTTTCCGGGATGGCATGGTCGAACATGTCTTTGAAATGAGTCTCCTCTTGAGTTCTTTGAAGCTCTTCCCACATTCCTTGCTCCATTCGAATTTTGTATCTCTACGAGTCAATTTGCGTTAATGGAATAGCGATTTAAGAATATCCTTCAACGAATCTCCGATAATAACCAACTAAGCTTCTGAAAAGCTACGTATTTCGATTCGACTTAGGTTGTTCTCAATCGTGACTCATATCCCAACCTTGGATAAAGACGTTACAATGACACCTATCGCTTTACTATCACACGAATATGGTGTCCCCTATGGAGAGTCGGCTTCGCGGTGCATTCCACAAAGGAAATCACCAGATAAAGGCTCGGTACCAAATTTATAGTTGAATTTTAACTCTCAAGTTCAATAGGAGCCATTCGATATGAGATTTTAGAAATGAGTTTTGTCTGGGTTCAAAGTCGATACAAAATTTAATATCGAGCTTTGGAGAGTAAGCCAAGAAATTCTTCAGAAATACGTCGGGAAAAATCAATAACAATGGAATATTATTCAAATCGACGTGTCTTTATTCAAATCCATAACATGGACTAAGAAAACTTGACATCCGTAATAAACGAATGACTTCATGGCTTGATATGAAAATGTTTGATTACCATGGTTTGATTGCTTGAATTGAATAACAAAGTTGCTTAGAATATGAAAACTAACAACCCACTTAAAGCAATCAATTTTGGCATGATGAGTAGTTAACCTTAAAATCACTTCAAAAGCAAATATATTTAAAGAGATAAGGTCAATGTGTAAGGTGATGGTGCCAACTTGAATCAAACAAGATTTATAAGCGATTGGATGTGATGAAAGTTTCTCCTAACGGAGTTTCCACAGATAGTCAAAGTCTAATTTCTCCGTAGTCAAGTTCAAACGTTGAGCAAAGCAGAGAGAGAAAAGAATGGGTAGAACCCCATTATCTAGTAAGGTATAAACTTCGCAAGAATTTATAATTGACTAACCCGTGCTAACTTCGTTGAGTTCTCGATTTTGACCTGGCCACGACAAACGCTTCTTCCGTGAATCGTTGACTTTGACTTTTACGGGACATCCTTTTGAGTCACCATTCCCATTTGGACTGGGTTTTGATATCGCATAATCTCGAGCGATATGTTCTTCTTTTCCACAATTATAGCATACCTTAAACTGTTGTGGGCGTTTAATGATATGTCCTCTTTCCAAGATTTGTAACATACGATAGATGGTCTTTCTCCTCCTTGGAACCAATTGCTACCGCACTATCGTCTTCACATGGTCGTTGTTGAATCTCCTCTTTTAAAATCTCCTCCCGACTCGCTTCTTCTATTTTCATGGCCACGATTACCACCGAGTGGTTACCGCCTTTGTCCGTATTCTTCTTTCTCCGTTGGTTATCGTTATTCGATGATCGCTATCTTCGGTATAATCCTCGGTTATGGTCCTTCGGTTGAACGCATACTCGTTATCTCGCTTCTAACAATCGAGCCCCGTGTGACAACATCCGAATAGAGAGAAAATTTATGAGAATGAGATCTCGACGTATCCGGGTTTCAAACCTCTCGTAAACATCCGCGTCATACGTTCCTCATTCTCCACCAAATGAGGTGCAAACTCGATAACTCCGCATGAACCTTCGCCAGATCGTCTTGAGACAATCATGTTATTCGCCCATTCTAATAAACTTCACTTCCTTCATACGACGAATACTTTCGTGGAAGTACTTGTCATTGAACTGCTTCTCAAATGTCTCCATGACATGTTGAGTGCATTTGGATGGGTACGCTTCATGATTTCCACCAAAGAATCTGCCTCGTTCATTTTGAACATAAAAGTAGCGAATGGAACCTTTCGTTCCTCTCCGCATCCCAAGACATCGAATATCTTGGTAATTTGTTTGACCCACGTCTCGCCTTTAATCGGATCCGTCTTTCCCTGCACGGTGGTCCCAACTCTTTGAACCGCTTGGTTTGTGACCAACCGTGAATTGCTATCATTTCTCTTGTATTTTGAACACGAAGTCTCCTCGTCGATTTTGCATGAATCGCAAAAAGCTTCTAAACATCCCTCGCTCATCATCTCGCTTTCGATTGGTGTTGTTGTTAAGGAGGTACATCGCCACTGACTGCACGTTCTCCTCGTTGGTAAAGACAGCATCTCCACGGTCTCATTTACTCCATCATTAATATTCTCATCGACATTCTCAAATACTTGCCATAAAACAAGGGTTAATTAAGGAAATCAATATATCACATAATATCCTATATACTAACCAACTAACAAATAAGCTTAGGTAGTAGACACACTAACGGGAAGGATTTACTCGCTCTCCCTCCTAGTTCTATTCCCCGATCTCCTTGGAGATCATATCCCAAGCTACGATACCAATTGTGGCGCCCCAAAATAGGTCCATTCCATCCAACCCGTTCAGTCTTAAATACATGAATACGAAATAACTCTGACTTTATTATTACAACATATAACTTGTGAGTTTAAATCTGAGATATTGCCATACAGACAATATCCATGAAATAAATCCCCATCATAATTATTAATACATTATTTTACAAAAATGGTGAGGACTCTAAGCAACTCTCTAGAACCTTCATTCCATTTTACCCCAGAGTAGTATCATTACCGCCTCACGAGAAGAAAATGGAACAACAAGGAAAGGGTGAGCTCAACTAGCCAGGTAAAGAATATTAAAACTAAGATAATATACAACAAATTATCATTAGTCTTGTTGAGGAAAAAACTAATAGAATCTGATAAATGACAAGTTTTAATTCGATATTCGGTGAAAATAATAATTCATTAGAAGAGTTAAGTAGAGCCACTCTTATCTTATGTATGAATTTAAAAAGTTAAATCATCTATCTTTTATCCTGTAACATCAATGACATACATACGAAATCAAATATTATCTGAGGCCGAAGATATTCCTCGATTAGTCGTATTCATCTAAACACATTCATCTCGAAGATATTCTTGAAATCATTCATCTTTACTCTGGCCAAAAGATATTCCATGTTTTGATCATTTCGGCACTATTCACATATCTGACTATTATCCATGTTTTGATCATTCTTGATTATTTTTGAGGTATTTTTGGACATGGATAAAACAAAGTACGAATCCTTAATCCTTAATCCTTAATCCTTGTCATTTTGTTTCACTAGATTCGTTTTCTTTGAAATATTTTTCATCATCCTCAGTCCTAAATGATGATATTACTGAATATCTTTGGCCTGTAGTGCAAAGATGAATGATTTCTTGATGAATATCTTTGGTCTGTAGTGCAAAGATGAATGATTTCTTGATGAATATCTTTGGCCCGTAGTGCAAAGATGAACAGGTGTTGAGATGAACATGACCATCGATTAATATCTTTGCTTAAGTAGTGCAAAGATGAACAGTGTTTTGGCGAACATGACTAATGATGAATATCTTTGGCCTGTAGTGCAAAGATGAATATTTGATTCGAGATATATATTGATTGATGTTACGAGGATAAAATATCGACGATGAACTTTTAAATTCATATATAGAAGATAGTAGTTTGCATTCTCTACTTAACTCTTCTAATGAATTATTATTTCATGCGAATATTGATTTAAAATTTGTTGTCTATCAGATTCTATTAGATTTTTCCCCTTCAAGACTAACGATAATTTGTTGTATATTATCTTAGTCATAATATTCTTTTCGGGCTAGTTGAGCTCACCCTTTTCCTTTTGTTCCATTTTCTTCGTGGAGGCGAGAATGTGGCGAAGTACTTAATGAGGTATGGAATGAAGGTTCTAGAGAGAGTTGTTTAGTAGTCCCTCACCATTTTGTAAAATAATGTATCAATAATTATGATGGGGATTTATTTGCGTGTGGATATTGTCTAGATGGCAATATCCGTATTTAAACTCACGATTTATATGTTGTAATAATAAAATTGTAGTTATTTCTGTACCATGTATTTGGCGACTCAGAATGGGTTGGATGGAATGGACCTATTTTGGGGGCGTCACACTCACAATAGTAGTGTCATTCTAAATCCTTACAATAACTAAGAAGATGTTTATTTAGAATTGAATGGCTATAACAGTCAAGTCATTTAGAGTTTTTGTTTTGAATAAAAATTATCTGAATAATTAAATCGATCAAATTTTTGAATTGAATGGTCAAGTATAATTTTTCTTATTGAATGGGCTGAAGTATTTCATTTTTTTTAACAATATTTAACTATTATATTAATTAAATTTATAACAATTTTAAATTTTTTCATAAGGGTAAAATAATAAAATTTATTATTAAAATGTTTGAGCATATGCCATGTGAGACCCCAGATTTTATCAATAAAGATTTAAATTTTGTCAAAATAATTTTTAATATTATAGTGTGAATTTGAGATAATATTATAGTTGTGGGTAGTATTTATAAATTTTGCAAAAGTATGCAAGTGGTTATATTATATTATATTGATTGGTGGGGAATATTCGGTTTAAGAGGAATATTCGCATAACTACTCAATCATTGGTGGACCCTATAATGTAATTATTATCGGATTAAGAAAACGACAAAAATATTTTATTGAAATAACGGCGGAAGTTTTACCGTGGTTTCTTGTTGAACTACTCGGTAGTAAAAGAAATACGAATACGTGTGGTTGCATAAGTAAGACACGGTATTGATTATTGATGCTTATGTGAGAAGTCACTCAGTTTGATTCCATTATTCAGCCGATTAATAATATGAATTATTATAGCGATAATGACGTTTTGTTTTATTCAGTATTATTAACGTAATAAAATGCGAAACATCTTTTATATAAAATAGAATACTTTATTAAAGTTATTCTATAAATGAATATATTATATTTTATTATGCATAGTGTTGCATAGTGTTTTGCATAGTATTGCATAGTGTTTGCATATAAAAATGTTTTTATATAAATAGAATATATTATATTTTATTTAAAAGATTTTTTTTAAATATGGATAGTCAGATTAAAGTAAATCAATCTGACCGATTCATGGATTAATTATTATGCATTCCATTTTCCTATAAATAAGCTCATTCCTTCATTATTTTCTTATTTAATTCATTGAAACTACAGAGAGAGAAATTATAGTGAGAAGTTTATAGAGAAAATTATAGAAAGAAGAAGAGTATTCGCTACTTCACTATTTTATATTATTGGTTTTTTTATGGTAAGGGTGTTATTCTTTCTTCTTGAAGAGAACTTCATTATTCCATTCATTATTATTCATTGGAATAACCTATAAAAGTGGCATACCCTATACATAAACTCGTATCACGGCAGATACCCTATACTTGGTGAAATCCTTATGTTATTAATTGCTTATTATTCATTGGAATAACTTTGATACTGTGGTTTACCTATACTTGGTGACATTCTTCTATTATTACATTGGAACATCACATCGTGTGTTTTACAGGACTGGTTCCGCTTTTTATTATACATTGGAACATCCATTCGTGTGTTTTTACAGGACTGGTTAAAATCTTTATCATTCATTGGAATATCCTATCATGTGTTTTACACGGATCCGGTTCCATCTTTATTATTCATTTGAACATCCCGTCGATTGTGAATTTCACCCGACCGGTTCCGTTATTATTATTATTCATTGGAATAACCTGCTACATGCGCAATACCGCATGCATGGTGATTTCTTTTGTTATTCCATTCTTTATTATACCGGTTGGTTAAAACTTTGACTTCTATACTCCATGAAATTAGTAGAATATCCTCGATATTTGCGTTTCATCCAATATCCTTTCATGGAAATATTCTTCCGATCATTCTTGAATTTTACTCACGAAAACAAAGATCGTGTTGACAATTTGGGACGTTAATAATTCATGGATTAAATAATTCTTGAACTTGTTTTATTGAATTACTATGTCATTATCATCATCCTCATGTTATATTATGTTATCTTCGCTTACGTGTATAGATGAACTTAGTATGATTATGACTGAGGATCATTCGGTATAATCATGACTTGATATAAATGATGTGTGAAAAGTCCTCGGTGGCTGTAATGCGTTGATGGATAGTTTTTGGTATGATTATGACCGGGGTGATTCGGTATAGTCATGACCATTGATAATTTGATGAAAATCCTTGGCCAGGTAATACGGGGATAATTAGATGTGGTGGTTTATTTATTGTCGAGTCTCGGTGATAAAATTGATGAAAACCTTTAAAACCTAAAAGATAGTAGACTTTATTCTCTACTTGACTCTTTTAATGGATTTCTTATTCCATTGCGCAGATTAAACTTGTTGTCATTGTATTTTATCGGTTTAACATTGTTGAAGGCTAATGATAATTTATTACGCATTATCTTAGTCATAATATTTCTTCTTGGGCTAGTTGAGCTCACTTTTTCTTTTCACCGTTTCTTCGTGAAATGAGAACATATTTGGGACGAGTCGGGAACGTAAGTAATGGTCCGAGGATAGCATTAGTAGTCCTCACTATTACGTGAAATAGTGTGATAATAGTTGTAATGAGGACTCCTTTTGAGTTTGTATAATATCTAGTAGACAATATTTGTATTCAAACTCACGGTTTATGTCGTATGCATACACATGAGTTATATTAGTAAGTTGTATTTGAATTTATGTACCATGTAAGTGGCGACCCAAGACGGGTGACGTATACCTAATTTTGGGGCGTCACGGTTGGTATCGAGCTTAGGGATATGATCCCGGCCGAGATGTGAGATAAGAATTAGGAGGGAGAGGCGGGGAATTCCTTCGCTAGTATGACCTACCTAAATTTATTTGGTATTTAATTGGTCATTCGAGTATAGGGATAATATGTGATATGTTAATTAACCCATGTTTGGTGGCGGTATTTGAAAATGACATCCGAAAATATTGAGATAATGATGAAGCACATGAGGAGATCATTGAGTCACCTCAACCAAAAAGGTAATGAGCAACAACACGATAATAATCATACTGGGTGGCAACGGTCATCTGAACAATGATAACCATCGGGGAAATTATCATGTCAAGAATGGTAACCATTTCGAATTGGTAATCATGGCCAAGATAATAAGAATGGACATTTCAAGAAGAGGGTTCAACAATGGCGTGAAGACGCTTCAAGATCAAAGACCCGTTTCAAAGGAAGAAGAACGACCACCGGTCGTATGTTTCAAATGCTTGGACGGAGGGACACATCCGTCCAAAGCTGCACTGTAAGAATCCAAAGCGTGTTTTAATTGCGGAAGAGAAGGTCACTTAGCTCGATTTTGTCGTATGGTGAAGTCAAGTCCAGTTGAGATAGTGATGCCAAAGGATGTCCCGACAAGCCAAAGCCGTAGTTTAGAGAGCGTTTTTTTCTCGTGACGAGGAACCCGAATAAAATTATCACGGGTAAGTTAATCATAAGCTCTTGCGAAGTCTATATCGTATTCGAAATCTGGGTTCTACCTATTATTTTATCTCTCTTGCTTGCTCAACGTTTAAATTTGACTCCGGAGAAATTGGACTTTGATTTATCTGTTTAAACTTAGTTGGGAGAAACCTTCGTTACCTCCATTTTGTTTATAAATCTTGTTGATTCAAATCGAAACTTTCACGTTACTCGTCAATCTTATCTCTTTGAAAATATTTGCCTTTGATGGGATTTTAGGAATCAATTGGTTAACTACTCATTATTCTTTTGTAAGGTTGTTAGCTTTCATATTCCTAACCAACCTCATTATCTGAATTCAAAGTAACCAAATCCTAAAGTTAATCAACTTTGTTATATCAAGTCATAAGTAAAGAGAGCCGATCCTTTCGTTGTTGACTTTCCTTGTGTGGAATGCAAAGAAGCGGACTTTTCAGTAGGCGACGACGCGATTTGAAGATGGCAAGTTTATAGGTATCATTGTGAGGTCTTTGTGACGCCCCAAAATAGGTATACATCACCCATTACGAGTTGTCAATACATGGTGCGAAAACAACTACAACTTTATTATTACAACAAGAAAGCTGTGAGTTTAAATACAAATATTATCTTCTAGACAATATTTATACTCAAATAAATCCTCATCACATTTATTGATACATTATTTTACAAAATGGTGAGGACTACTAAACAATCCTTTCTAAAACCTTCATTCCATACCCAGACTGCACTTATTTATATTCTCGCCTCACGAGAAGAATGGAACAAAAAGGAAAAGGGTGAGCTTAACTAGCTCGATAAAGAATATTATGACTAAGATAATATACAACAAATTATCGTTAGTCTTCAATGAGGGAAAAATTTAATAGAATACTGATAGACAACAAATTTTAAATCAATATTCGCGATGGAAATAATAATTCATTAGAAGAGTTAAGTAGAGAATGCAAACTACTATCTTCTATGTATGAATTTAAAAGTTCATCGTCTATCTTTTATCCCCTGTAACATCAATCAATATACATCGGAATCAAATATTCATCTTTGCACTCTGAGCCAAAGATATTCATCGATTGGTCATGTTCATTTAAACACTGTTCATCTTTTTTACTGGCCAAAGATATTAATCGATCGGTCGTGTTCATCTCAACACTGTTCATCTTTGCACTTCTGTGCCAAAGATATTCTTCAGAAATCATTCATCTTTGCACTACAGGCAAAGATATTCTTTAATATCATCATTTAAGGCGAGGATGATGAAAAATATTTTTAAAGAAGCGAATCCGGTGAAACAAAATGACAAGGATTAAGGATTATGGATTCGTACTTTTGTTTTATCCATGTTCAAAACTACCTCAAAATAATCATAGTGGTGTAAAATTCAAGAATGATCAAAACATGGATACAATCAAAGCTAGTATCCGAATAGATATTTTGGACGAAAAGAAGAAATTTTATTTTTGATGAATAGTCCGATATCGTGAATAGTGTCAGTATCGTGAATAGTCTTTGTATACGTGAATAGAAACTCAGACACCAAAAGATAGAAATTCCACAAAAAAAAAAACATCTTCACGCTTAATGAATAGTACTCGTGAATAGTAACTTTCGTGAATAGTAACTCATGAATAGTAACTCGTGAATAGTAACTCATGAATAAGTAACCCAGACGCATGAAAAGTTCCAAATTTGATAAAACTTCAGATCAACATTTCAAAGATAATGATATTGAAGAAATAATATCATTCTGAAAAAATAATATCCCTTACCTCAAAGAATCGATGCCGGAAGGAAAGGTGGGAAGTGATCTTTGAATGAAACTTGTCTTGAACAAAGAACTCTCAAAATATCTAAATACTCACAAAATACGCTCAATAATATAGAGAGAAAGAGAGAAAACTTTGTTTACGGTGTGATTTTCAATTCTAACTTAGCCCTCTATTTATAGGAAAATGTTAGCCGTACGAAGCGGACTTGACTTCTACACGATGGCTTTACCGCTACTATTGCCACCCACCACATTTGAAATAAAATTCAGCACATTTCTTCACCAACCACAAGTGGGGCCCACTCAATTCTAGAATTTTCCACCAAAATCAATTATAACCCTAATTTTCGAATCAGACACCTCTTAAAATTCACAACAAATCATTCGTGCATTTTTAACGGTTCAAAATTTGTGGACATATACTCAACTTATGTATGTATAACATACCCAAAAATTACCACAATCCAACGGTCGGATTAAAAATTATAACCCCCTCAATATATCTCAAAACCCCTGATTTAATTTTTAATACCTCCAATATGATAAAATACTGATAAAACACCTCAACAATAATTTCTTCATTTATAACCACATAAATAAATCCATCATTTATATCCACATAAAATAAATATTTCTTTATCATATGAATCAATAATTAATTATTCACAAATAATATTACAGAATCACAATTATGACAACCAGGCCGTTCCCAGGAAAGAGGGGGCTTTCCGATAAGGATTTCTCCTTACTGGAGCGCAATTAGGTGACCAAACCTCTCCTTGACAGAACTTTCTAGACATTGCCAATAATGCTATCTAATAATATTATTCAAATAATATGAATTATTGATCTGATAATGGAGATAATGTGCAGTGACAATTATTGAACAACAATAATATAAAATATCAACGCAAGCAATTATTGAATCAATAAAATAAAATATTGAGCAATAACTCTTGTGAAAATTATTGAGTAGTGCCTTCTACGTAAGGATCAATAATTCAACAATCTTGCAATCTGGTGTCTTCTCTTGTGCGACGCGCGTATTCGTATTTTAACCAAAGGGTATTCAACGAGTCTTAACTGGTAATAACTACGCGCAGTTATTTTAACCAACTTATATTTGTCGTTTTCTTCATCCAATCGCTTTCAGTTATGGGGCCCCATAAATGGTCGTAAATCGCACGAATATTCCACGAAGCGATACGAATATTCCACGACCAAACGAATATTCCCAGAGCAAAAATGAATATTTTATAACCACTTTTTATTTTGAAATATTTGCGTATTTAACCCTTAACTATCCACATTAATCAAATCAACCCTTACTATTTCAAAATAATAAATAAAGGAAATTCCTTTTTATTTAAAAATTTTGGGGTCTTCTGACCTCCCTCCTTATGAAATTTCGTCCTCGAAATTGGCGACGATACACAGTGTTTGAAAAGGTGAGGATACCTCGCTTTCATTTAGTTTCCAATTCCCGGTCATTTCCTCTATAGCATGATTCCTCCACAAAACTTTAACTTGTGGTATGACCTTTCTTGGCGTGGGACATGCTCCTTCCTATCCAAGATCTTGATAGTACCTCCTCATACGTTAAGTCTTGACTATCTCGTCCGGTTCTAACTCAATAACGTGGTTCGGGTCTTTCACATATTTACGAAATACGGATATATGAAACACATTATGAACACGAGACATACTTGGAGGTAAGGCAAGTCATAGGCTACTTTTCCTACTCGGTCAAGAATTTGAAATGGACCGATAAATCGTGGATTGAGCTTTCCTCTCTCTTCCCAAATCTTGTAACTCCCTTCCATGGAGCAACTTCGCAACAATACATGATCCCCTACATTAAATTCCACGTCCTTTCGATGAAGATCCGCATAACTCTTTTGTCGATCTTGTCGTTTGTATCGTTGTCGAATCATTTGGATCTTTTCGGTGAGTCATACGTCTTAACTTTCGGGTCCCAACAATGTTGCTTCACCCACCTCATCCCAACATATTGGAGAGCGACATTTTCGTCCATATAATGCTTGAATGGAGCCACACCTATACTTGCACGATAAGCATTGTTGTTGTAGGAGAATTCCACCGATGGTAAATACTTATCCCAAGCCGCCCTTGAAGTCTCAGGACACTGAGTCTTAATAAATCTTCAAGAGTTTGAATAGTCCTCTCGATTGTCGTCTGGTCTGGTTTGGGGATGGTATGCTTAGAACTAAATCGTAAATCCGTGCCCATAGCTTTTTGCAAGCTAACCCAAAATCTTGAAGTGAATCTTGGATCACGATCGAAACTATGGATACTGGGCATGCCATGCAACCTCACAATCTCATTTACGTCACATACTAGCAAGGCGTTCAAGGAATAAGTCTCCGTGTCGGCAAGAAATGAAAGCGGACTTGGTTAATCTATCAACAATAACCCAAATAGCATTGATGCCTTGAGAAACCGTAGGAAGACCCGTAACGAAATCCATGGTAATGTGTTCCCACTTCCATTAGGAATCTCAAGTGGTTGCAGCGGACCCTTAGGTACTAGATGCTCCGCCTTTACACGTTGGCAAGTTAAACACATCGAGATAAACTTTGCAATCTCTCTTCATATTATTCCACCAAAATGTATGTCGAAGATCACGATACATTTTAGTACTTCGAGGATGGATTGCAAATGGTGTATTGTGTGCCTCCATCATAATCTTGTACTTCAAATCGAGTCGTTAGGAACACAAAGTCTAGAGTGGACTCAAGTATTCCTTCTTCATCAATTCTCGCTTAGGAATAGCTCCTTCTTGTACTTTCTTCTTCATACGCATCGGACTCAAGATTCGGTGGCTTCGAAGCAACCTTAACTTTTTCTATTAAAGTTGGCTCTACGCGTATATTTGACATCATCGCTTTTCGTTTCGCATATGATCTTCTACTTAATCGTCGGCTACCACGTTAAACTTTTACCGGGATGGTATTGAATAGTGTGGTCGTAGTCTTTCAATAGTTCGAGCCAACGTCATCGCCGCGTGTTGAGTTCTTTTGAGTGAAGAAATATTTAAAGCTTTTATGATCTGAATATATCTCCACTTTCTCCCATATAGATAGTGCCTTCATATCTTTAAATAGCAACGATTTGCTTTAACTCTAGATCATGAGTAGGATAATTCCTCTCATACTCTTTAAGTTGTCATGAGGCATAGGCTATGACTTTCCCACGTTGCATGAGAGAACACATCCTAACCCTTTGCACGAAGCATCATTTGTAGATAACAAATCCATCCGAACCGGATGGTATTGTTAGAACAGTCTTAGAAATAAGTCTCCTCTTAAGCTCTTGGAAACTTTTCTCGCATTCTTCGCTCCAAAGCAATTTTGTATCCTTCCTTCGAGTTAATTTGAGTTAATGGAGTAGCGATTCAAGAAAACCCATCCACGAATCTCGATAATAACCAATTAAGCCCAAAAAGCTACGTACTTGATCCGACTTGGTTGCTCCCAACTTTGTATTGCTTCAATCTTCGCCGGATCAATGAGATACTCCATGTTTTGACACCACATGCCCAAGAAATGCTACTTCCTCAAGCGAACTCGCATTTCTTTAATTTGGCATATAGTTGGTTTTCACGAAGCCTTTGGAGTACCAAACTTCAAATGGTGCTCATGATCTTCACGACTTTTGGAATATATAAGGATGTCATCAATAAAGACAACAACGAATCGATCCAAATATTCCTTGAATACTCGGTTCATCATATCCATGAAAGCCGCGAGGAGCATTAGTTAGTCAGAAAGACATGACTAAGAATTCATAATGCCCATACCGAGTTACGAAGGCGGTCTTTGGAATATCCTCGATTTTAATCTTCATTTGATGATATCCGAATGAAGATCGATTTTGAAAAGAATTGTGCCCCTTCTGAATTGGTCAAACAAGTCATCAATACGAGGTGAGGATACCTATTCTTGATGGTGACATGGTTCGATTCCCGATAGTCAATACAAAGTCGCATACTCCGTCTTTCTTCTTTACAAATAAAAGCAGAGCACCCCAAGGAGATGTCTTGGGGCGAATGAAACCGATGTCCAACAATTCTCGTAGTTGGACCTTTAACTCTGAAGTTCAATAGGATCCATTCGATATGGGGTTTTAGAAATGGGCTTTGTACCGGTTCAAGATCAATAAAGAATTCAACTTCACGTTACGGGGTAGACCAGGAAGTTCTTGAAATCGTCGGGAAAGTCGATAACAACAGAATATTATTCAAATTTGGCGTGTCTTTATTCAAATCCATAACATGGGCTAAGAAAGCTTGACATCCGTTTTTCAATAAGCGAATAGCTTTATGATTAGATATGATAGTGATTGATTTTAATGGTTTAGTTGCTTGAATTCGCATACAACAAAGGTTGGTTAGGAATATGAAAACTAACAACCTTACGAAAACAATCAATTTTGGCATGATGAGTAGTTAACAATCAATCCCTAAAATCACATCAAAAGCAAGTATCTTTAAAGAGATAAGGTCAACAGGTAAGGTGATGGTGCCAACTTGAATCAAACAAAATTTATAAATAATGGATGTGATGAAAGTTTCTCTAACGGAGTTTCCACACAGATAGTCAAAGTCTAATTTCTCTCGAGTCAAGTTTAAGCGTTGAGCACAAGCGGGAGAGATAAATGAATGGGTAGCACCGGTATCGAGTAAGGTATAAACTTCGCAAGAATTTATAAATAGCTTACCCGTGATCACCTCGTTTGGGTTCTCGCATTATGACCGATCACAACAAACGCTTCTTCCGGAATCGTTGACTTTGACTTTTACGGGACGATCTTTTGAGTCACCAAATCCTCATTGAACTAGGTTTCATTCGCTACGTCTAATCTCGGCGATATGTCCTTCCTTTCCACAACTATAGCATACCTTGAAGCTGATTGTGGGCGGTTTGACCGATATGTCCTCTTTTCCGCATTTGTAGCATATAATGGGTGGTCGTTCTCCTCCCTTAGAACCGATTCTTTAAACCTTTGTCGTCTTCACATAGTCGTTGTTAAATCTCCTCTTTTAAAATCTCCTCGACTCGCGCTTACATTTTTTATGGCCATGATTACCACCGAGTGGTTACCATTTCTGTCTCGTCTGTTTCTTTTCTCATGAGTTATCATTATTACATTGAATGCTATCTACGATCACGATCTGGTTGTGGTCCTCGGTTGGCCGTACTCGTTATCTCATTTCTAATAATTGAGCCCCATTTACAACATCTGAATAGAGAAATTTTTGAGAAATGAGATATCGACGTATCTGGGTTTCAAACCTCTAAGAAACATCCAGCGTCATCGTTCCTCATTCTCCACCAAATGAGGTGCAAATCTGGATAACTCGCAAACTTTGCCTCGTCTTCGAGACACCGTCGTGTTGTTTTGCTTTCTAGTCGATGAACTCCACTTCCTTCATATACGCGAACACTTTCGGGAAAGTAATTGTCATTAAATAGTCTCTCAAACGTCTCCCAAGATATCTTTGAGTGTGCGGTTTGGATGGGTACGCTTCACTGAGACTCCCACCGAGAGTCCGCCTCGCCACGGAACATAAAGGTGGCGAATGGAACCTTCTGTTCCTCCGTGCATCCCAAGACATCGAATATCTTGGTAATTTGTTTGACCCATGTTTCCGCCATGATCGGATCGGCTTTCCCTTAAATTCGGTGGTCCCAACTCTTTGAAGCTGCTTGCATTTGTGACAACCCGTGAATTGCTATCATTTCCTCCTCGTATTTTGAACACGAGTCTCCTCAAATGCGATTTTGCATGAAGCGCAAAAAGCTTCTAAACATCCCTCGTTCATCATCTCGCTTTCGATTGGTGTTGTTCACGGGAGGAACATTGCCCGACTGTTGCACGTTCTCCTCGTTGGTAAATCTGGGCATCTCCACGGTCTCATTTACTCCTTTGTTAATATTCTCGATTCGACATTCTCAAAAAATTGTCATAAAACAAGGGTTAATTAAGGAAATCAATATATCACATAATATCCTATATATCTTGACCAACTAAAAATAGCTTAGGTAGGACACCTTAGCGAAGGATTTACTCGTCTCTCCCTCCTAGTTCTATTCCCGATCTCATGGAGATCATATCCCTAAGCTCGATACCATTTGTGACGCCCCCAAAATAGGTATACATCACCCATTACGAGTTGTCAATACATGGTGCGAAACAACTACAACTTTATTATTACAACAGTAAAGCGTGAGTTTAAATACAAATATTATCTTACTAGACAATATTTATACTCAAATAAATCCTCATCACATTTATTGATACATTATTTTACAAAATGGTGAGGACTATTAAACAATCCTTTCTAAAACCTTCATTCCATACCCAGGCTGCATCTATTTCGCTATATTCTCGCCTCCACGAGAAGAATGGAACAAAAAGGAAAAGGGTGAGCTTAACTAGCTCGATAAAGAATATTATGACTAAGATAATATACAACAAATTATCGTTAGTCTTCAACAGGAAAAATTTAATAGAATCTGATAGACAACAAATTTTAAATCAATATTCGCATGGAAATAATAATTCATTAGAAGAGTTAAGTAGAGAATGCAAACTACTATCTTCTATGTATGAATTTAAAAGTTCATCATCATCTTTTATCCTGTAACATCAATCAATATACATCCGGAATCAAATATTCATCTTGACTTCTGAGCCAAAGATATTCATCGATTAGTCATGTTCATTTAAACACTGTTCATCTTTTGCACTAAAGCCAAAGATATTAATCGATCGATCAGTGTTCATCTCAACACTGTTCATCTTTGCACCGCTCTGGCCAAAGATATTCTTCAGAAATCATTCATCTTGCACTACTGTGCCAAAGATATTCTTTAATATCATCATTTAAGGCGAGGATGATGAAAAATATTTTAAAGAAGCGAATCCGGTGAAACAAAATGACAAGGATTAAGGATTATGGATTCGTACTTTGTTTTATCCATGTTCAAAACTACCTCAAAATAATCATAGTGGTGTAAAATTCAAGAATGATCAAAACATGGATACAATCAAAGCTAGTATCGAATAGATATTTTGACTTAAAAGAAGAAATTTTATTTTTCGATGAATAGTCAGTATCGTGAAATAGTCGTGAGTATCGTGAATAAGTAACTCAGACACCAAAAGATAGAAATTCCACAAAAAAAACATCTTCACGCTTCATGAATAGTACTCGTGAATAGTAACTTCGTGAATAGTAACTCATGAATAGTAACTTCGTGAATAAGTAACTCATGAATAGTAACCCGACATGAAAAGTTCCAAATTTGATAAAACTTCAGATCAACATTTCAAAGATAATGATATTGAAGAAATAATATCATTCTGAAAAATAATATCCCTTACCTCAAAGAATCGAGACTTGGAAGGAAAGGTCGGAAGTGATCTTTGAATGAAACTTGTCTTGAACAACAACTCTCAAAATATCTAAATACTCACAAAATACGCTCAATAATATATAGAGAGAAAGAGAAAACTTTGTTTACGGTGTGATTTTCAATTCTAACTTAGCCCCTCTATTTATAGGAAAATGTTAGCCGTACCAAGCGAGACTTGACTCGCTACACGATGGATTTACGCTACTATTGCCACCCACCACATTTGAAATAAAATTCAGCACATTTCTTCACCAACCACAAGTGGGGCCCACTCAATTCTAGAATTTTCCACCAAAATCAATTATAACCCTAATTTTGAATCGGACACCTCTTAAAATTCATAACAAATCATTCGTGCATTTTTAACGGTTCAAAATTTGTGGACATATACTCAACTTATGTATGTATAACATACCCAAAAATTACCACAATCAAGCGGTCGGATTAAAAATTATAACCCCTCAATATATCTCAAAACCCCGATTTAATTTTTTAATACCTCCAATCCGATAAAATCTCGATAAAACACCTCAACAATAATTTCTTCATTTATAACCACATAAATAAATCCATCATTTATATCCACATAAAATAAATATTTCTTTATCATATGAATCAATAATTAATTATTCACAAATAATATTACGGAATCACAATTATGACAACCGGTAGTTCCCGGGAAAGAGGGGGCTTTCAGATAAGGATTTCTCCTTCTTGGTAGCGCAATTAGGTGACCAAACCTCTCCTTGTGAGAACTTTCTAGACATTGCCAATAATGCTATCTAATAATATTATTCAAATAATATGAATTATTGATCGATAATGGAGATAATAATAAAGTGACAATTATTGAACAACAATAATATAAAATATCAACGCAAACAATTATTGAATCAATAAAATAAAATATTGAGCGGTAACTCTTTGTGAAAATTATTGAGTAGTGCCTTCTTACGTAAGGATCAATAATTCAACAATCTTTGTGCAATCTGGCAAGTGTCTTCTTGTGCAACCACAGCGTATTCATCGTATTTTAACCAACGGGTATTCCAACGAGTCTTACTTCAGTAACAACTACGCCGTTATTTTTAACCAATTTATATTTGTCGTTTTTCTTCATCCAATCGCTTTCCGTTATGGGGCCCACACATATCGTAGCATAATTTAAATGCATTTAATATTCCCGAAGCGATTTGAATATTCCACGACCAAACGAATATTCTATTTCCAGAGCAAAAATGAATATTTTATAACCACTTGTTTATTTTGAAATATTTGCGTATTTAACCCTTAACTATCCACATTAATCAAATCAACCCTTACTATTTCAAAATAATAAATAAAGGAAATTCCTTTTTATTTAAAAAATTTTGGGGTCTTCCTTGTGGTCTTATCTAGGTTAAGGGATAGAAGTCACAGTTGGTATCAATGTGACGTATTATCCAAGTCTTGGATGAGAGTCACGATTTTGAATGATATTTCTATTATTAATAAATTTCTTGGCGTATTCATGAAGACTTCTTAGCCTACTTAGAGCGTGAAATCGAATTTTGTATTGACCCCAGTACAAAAACCCATTTCTTAAACCCTCAAATATTTCTTCAACTAAAAGGATCTATTTACGTGGTTTATGATGAAAGTCATAATAAAAGCATTGGACTAATGAAAATCATGGGTATATGAAGTATTAGTAAGTGTTATGATGAGTTATGTTGGTTATTATGTGAAAACATGAAAGTTTCTTAGAAATCACAAAGAGTTGAAAATCGATTTTGGTGAAAAGCGTAACATGAAATTCAATTGACCATATCTCCTATTATATTTTGAATTTTTGAATGTGGTCAAGTCCTAGAGTTAGATCTATGAGTTACCTAACTAATCCAAGTAGAATTACTGGAAAAGGTGTTGTAGATTTTTGTGTGGACTGATTTTAGCAAAGGAGGCCAAAGCTGTAAATTTTGAAAATGCTACTGTCCAGAAACTTTAAGGGGCTGTTTCGGCCACTTAAATTATGAGAAAAATTCTGGCCTTTTGGGACATGAAGGTATATGGTATAAAGTATCTCCTGTCCAAAAATGAGCTCATTCTGACTTAAAATGAGCAAGTTATGACTATTTCAATATTTAGGTTTTTTCGACGAAAAACGCTATAACCGGAGTTCTATAACTCCGATGACCATGAAATTTAAACTAGAAGCTCACGTTAACATTTGTAAGATCCTGCCAAGATTTGGGAATTTTTGGAGTTAAACTTGAGGTAGCTAATTTCTTAAGGAATTAATTAGAAATTGATTTTTGAAAAATAGTAAATGAATTTTAAAAATTCGAGAAAATATATTTTCATTATGGGACTATATTATGCTAAATCCCAGAAAAGAAATATTTTTGGGACTAATTTGGTATTTTTCATGAAAATAGTTTAATTACGAACATATGAGTTAAATATGTTATGTGAAGTAATAAAAAGTTGAAAATAGGATTTTATGGCTAGAGAATCCTATATAGAGTATATGCATATTTTTTGATGAGGGATTTGATAATTGGTGATGATATTTTATGAGTATGGCATTTTTGAATGATTAAATGCATTATATGGTAAAGCGTAAACAATTGAGATAAATTGTTTATAAATTTAAGAAGTGATTAAAATATTATTATAATATTAATGTTATTAGATTATGAGATTATTAAGTGATTGATAACATGGGGATATTCTTGAATCTTGGATAAATTATATTATAAATGTTTAATATTTATCCTTTATCTCATTTGATTGATTCTTTATATCATTATCCTCATGTTTATATTATGTTGAAAGTCATCTGTGGCCTGTAGTGCATAGATGGACTTGGTATGATTATGACCACGGATTATTCGGTATAATCATAACCGTAATTGAATACACAATTATCTTTGGCCGTAGTGCATGGATAATTTGTGGTCGTGATACTAATGAATACACAATTGTCTTTGGCCGTAGTGCATGGATAATTTGTGGTCGTGATACTAATGAATACACGATTATCTTTGGCCGTAGTGCATTGATAATTTGTGGTCGTGATACTAATGAATACACGATTATCTTTGGCCGTAGTGCATGGATAATTTGTGGTCGTGATACTAATGAATACACGATTATCTTTGGTCGTAGTGCATGGATAATTCGTGGTCGTGATACTAATGAATATCCTTGGCCTGTAGTGCAGGGATGATTCGATGATATGGATTAATTATTGAAATTTGAGTCTCAAAGAATGAAATATTAATTCATGGATGTGGTAAAAGTCATCTTCGGTAGTAGTGCATTGATAGACTTGGTATGATTATGACCACGGATTATTCGGTATAATCATGATAGTAATTGAAAACACGAATATCCTTGCCAAGAAGTGCATGGATAATTCATGGTTGTGATACTATTAAGGTGAGTCTCGATATTATTGGTTTTACGAGTTATATATCTTTGGCCCAGTAGTGCAAAAGATGAATTGTTAATAAATATCTTTGGCATGTAGTGCAAAGATGAATTGTTAATGAATATCTTTGGTAGGATTGCAAAGATGAATTTAATGTTTTCAACGATAAAGGTATTCAAGGTATCCTCACCTCTTTATCATACAGTATGCGTACCCTAATTTCGAGGGCTGAAATTCCATAAGGAGGGAGATTCAGAGACCCCAGATTTTATCAATAAAGATTTAAATTTTGTCAAAATAATTTTTAATATTATAGTGTGAATTTGAGATAATATTATAGTTGTGGGTAGTATTTATAAATTTTGCAAAGTATGCAAGTGGTTATATTATATTCGATTGGTGGGGAATATTCGGTTTAGCAAGGAATATTCAATGCAACTACTCAATCATTGGTGGACCTAGCGTAATTATCAATTATGATCGGATTGAAAACGACAAAAATATTTTATTGAAATAACGGCGGAAGTTTTCTGAGTAGTTCTTGTTGAACTACTTCGGTAGTAAAAAAATGCGAGAATGTCGTGTGGTTGCATAGTAAAGACGGTATTGATTATTGATGCTTATGTGAGAAGTCACTCGGTTTGATTATTATTGTCGATTAATAATATGAATTATTATAAGCGATAATGACGTTTTGTTTTATTCGTATTATTAACGTAATAAAAGCGAAACATCTTTTATATAAAATAGAATACTTTATTAAAGTTATTACATAAATAGAATATATTATATTTTATTATGCATAGTGTTGCATAGTGTTTTGCATAGTATTGCATAGTGTTTTGCATAGTAAAATGTTTTTATATAAATAGAATATATTATATTTTATTTAAAAGATTTTTCTTTAAATATGGACCGTCAGATTAAAGTAAATCAATACGGACCGATTCATGGATTAATTCTTATGCATTCCATTTTCCTATAAATAGAAGCTCATTCCTTCATTATTTTTCTTTGAATTCATTGAAACTACAGAGAGAAATTATAGTGAGAAGCTATAGAGAGAAAATTATAGAAAGAAGAAGAGTATTCTTTACTTCACTATTTCTATATTGGGTTCTTTTTACAGTAAGGGTGTTATTCTTTCTTCTTGAAGAGAACACATTATTCCATTCATTATTATTACATTGGAATAACTTTGTAAAAGTGGCATACCCTATACATAACTCAGATACGCTGGCATACCCTATACTTGGTGAAATCCTTATGTTATTAGATTGCTTATTATTACATTGGAATAACTTTGTATCTGTGATTTACCCTATACTTGGTGACATTCTTCTATTATTACATTGGAACATCACATGCGTCATGTGTTTTTACAGGACTGGTTCCGCTTTTTATTATTCTGTTGGAACATCCTGTGCGTGTGTTTTACACAGGACTGGTTAAAATCTTTATCATTCTCGTTGGAATATCCTATCGTGTGTTTTACAGGATCTGGTTCCATCTTTATTATTACTGTTGGAACATCCTCGCCGGTGTGAATTTCACGACACTGTTCCGATTATTATTATCTACATTGGAATAACTGCATATGAAAAGTACCGCATGCATGGTGATTTCTTTTGTTATTCCATTCTTTATTATACCCGGTTGGTTAAAACTTTGACTTCTATACTCCATGAAATTAGTAGAATATCCTTGATATTTGCGTTTCATCCAATATCTTTTCATGGAAATATTCTTCCGACCATTCTTGAATTTTTACTTACTGAAAACAAAGATCGTGTTGACAATTTGGACGTTAATAATTCATGGATTAAATAATTCTTGAACTTGTTTTATTGAATTACTATGTCATTGTCATCATCCTCATGTTATATTATGTTATCTTTGGCTTACGTGCATAGATGAACTTAGTATGATTATGACCGAGGATCATTTCGGTATAATCATGACTTGATATAAATGATGTGACAAAAGTCCTCGGTGGGCTGTAATGCAATGATGGATAGTTTTTGGTATGATTATGACCTGGGGTGATTCGGTATAGTCATGACCATTGATAATTTGATGAAAATCCTTGACCGTGATCTGAGGATAATTAGATGTGGTGGTTTATTTATTAAAAGTGAGTCTCGGTGATAAAAATTGATGAAAACCTTTAAAACCTAAAAGATAGTAGACTTTATTCTCTACTTGACTCTTTTAATGGATTGCTTATTCATTGCAGATTAAAGCGGTTGTCTATTGTATTTTATCGGTTTACACTTTGTTGAAGGCTAATGATAATTTATTTCGCATTATCTTAGTCATAATATTTCTTCTTGGGCTAGTTGAGCTCACCCTTTCTTTTTCACTTTGTTCTCATCGTGAAATGAGAACAACATAGGCGGGACAGTCGGGAGCGAAGTAATGGTCCGAGAGGATAGCATTAGTAGTCCTCACTATTACGTGAAATAGTGTGATAATAGTTGTAATGAGGACTCCTTTTGAGTTTGTATAATATCTAGTAGACAATATTTGTATTCAAACTCACGATTTATGTCATTATTACCTGCTACGATTATATTAGTAAGTTGTATTTGAATTTATGTACCATGTAAGTGGCGACCCAAGATGGGTGACGTATACCTAATTATGGGGGCGTCACATGTCAATTATCAAACAACTTTTTTCATTCAATATTCAAAATTCTGCTTCATTCAACTTTTTGATCAATGTATAGGGTGCCACGAATAATTCAAATTACAACATCAAAGTAAATGATTTTCGAACTCTAAAACTATGTTGATATGAGTATTGCCTGAATGCATTTTACACATTCTGGAAAAGTTTTTTTTTTCTTTCTTTTCTCCGTGTGAATCTATACAAAGCAAATTGTCACAAAACCTAAAATCCACCTTCAAATGTTTCGCAACTATCCACGGAATTACAAGTAATCTTTCAACTTAAACTTTAACAGTGATAAGACTATAGGGACTCCTTGTACTTAGGGAGATCAGCCCTTCACACAATGTATTGTGCACAAACATTTTAACGTTATGCGTAAATTATCCCATATAATAGGGTTATTCATCTCAGCATTTAGAATAAAATAAGTTTGGTTTGGATAAGTTTCAAGGTAATTTAGGTTTAAAGGATAAAGGTAATAACATTATGTTATGGAATAAATCATAAATGAATCAACATTGTACACTAAAGTCGTGCTTTAGGAATAATCTAAGAGCATAAGCATTGAATATCATAACATACATTACTTGAACAATATTAAGCTAATGTTATTTAGAATTGAGTATTGAGCATGCATAACAATAGTAAATTGAACGATAAAACTTGTTCAACACTAGTATATCAGAATGTAGAAACTTGCATGCTAAATAACAAGTTAAAGATGCTAATAAACTTGCTCAATATCAAGAGGTAAGATTTAAAAGCTTTCACAGTATAAATAGAGTTACGAAACTTGTACAAAGAAGTTTAGATTTAGAAAACTTGCCTTGTGTGTAAGCTAAACCGTAATAATTCGATTCACAATATCCTATACACATATCATCATGACATAATTAGTCATTACAAATACTCTATATATAAATAAATATCTATTTCATGTATGGTTTGATTTTTAACACACAGTCAAGTTACATTAGTAATAAAATTCTTTAATTATTAATAATATGTTCATTCTTAGCACTATAATACCACACTAACAAAATTACATTTTTAACAGTCATAATATTGTAACATATAAAGAAAAATAATTTTCAAATTTATTCTCGCTAATCCCATGATGCACGCCACGATTTATTCTGGACGTACATGATGCCTAAGCCAAACAGTCATGACAGGAGACAGAAACTTATGACAAACTTCTCTCTCAAGAGAAAATATTCTTTTATGAAATAAAAAATATTCTTTTATGAAATTAAGAATATAAATTAAGTGTCAAGGGTACTTAAAAATATTCTTTTATGAAATAAAAAATAATAAATAAAACTTTTTTATAAACCAATGAAATGTTACTTGAAATGTAGTCCATAGGACTATTTGTGTGTGCAAATTTTAAAAATAAAATAATTAATTATTTGGTGAGATAATATAGGAATAATGGAGAGTAAGGGTGGAAAAGAAAAAAAAAAGAATAAAAATTGAAATTAAAAAGAGATATTGAAAATTGAGAATACAAAAATAACGGATGAAGATGTCTTCCATTATACTTACTTTTGAATTTATACTAATACATATTTAGTGACACAAATATTATATGTGTGATATAATTTTTTAATGTGAAAATGTGTAATGAATTGAAATGTGTATAATGAAATGAAATTTAAAAGAATATACTTAAGTTTAAATATTTTTTAAAATAATAAATTTTTCAATATAATCATTAAATAAATTAATTTTTTCATTTCATTCCTAACATTTCTTTTAGGGAAAATGATATTTTTTTAGTAAAGCCTAGTTTGTGATTTCTTATAATATTATGAACAATGCTATTATAACATAAAAAAAAAATCACATAATACTCACATAAATACTATGGGCATCCGCCTGACATGTGGGACCCACAAATATGCATGTCTGTGTATGTGATCATTATATGAACCACCATTATGTGATAGTATCATTATTTTAATATTATCAATATTCAGAAGATTTGGTCTATTCTAGGCTACGTCAGTACTGACAGAAGCTATAAATTGCATTATTGTAACATCCTTCTTAAGGGTCCAGTAGTTTATATGAAGATCCGGAATGGTTTAGTATGAAGATAATTTTGATCAATTGATTAATATAGTGTCGACTCATAGACGGGAATTAATCTCTCTTTCTGTGTGTAAATATTGTATTGGTCAATTAACCAACCTACTATGAAATTAATTTTATGGTAACCGGATCTATGAAGTCCACACCTCGTATTATTAGGGAGTGGTTAGCATGAAGTTAATTTTGATTAATTGATCAATACAGTGTCGACACGCAGGCGGAAAACGATCTCTCTGTGCGTGTCAATATTGTATTAGTCAAATGACCAATTTATTATGAAATTAACTTCATGGTAACCGGATCCGTATTATTGTATACATCAATTACAAAGTTTAAGATTGAAGGGAAGCCAGGCCAAATTATTTTCCATTTTTCAAATGATTATAGTAATAGAATTACGATGTTTTAAGAAGAATATAACATTTTTGAAATAAGAATAAGAAATAATTCTCATCTATAAATGAACTAAATTATAAAACATTAAAGTCGAGGTAATACTTATTTCGGTCTCAAATTGAAACTCGAAACTAAAGAGCATATAATTTTTTTAAAATATATACAAAAATAAACAAATTTTAATAATTTTTCAACACGAACAACCTAAAATATTTTGAACAAAATATAACATTTGAATATATTAAAATATATTTTGTACATAAATATAAAAAATTGGATACATTTTTACCACGTCTTAAACACTTTACCACAAAACATTAATTTTTTTTAAGAAAATATATGACTGAGGTAGTAGTTTTTAATTATTATTTTTTTGCTCTATATAACCCCTCACACCAATATTGACCAAATTAAAAGAAAAAACTCATTTCATGAAGTGATTGATTATTTTAATTTTTATTCGTCAAATAATAGAAGGATTTGCAACTTACATGCAACTTACTCATTTCATGAAGTGATTGATTATTTTTTTTGTTGAAAAAAATGAAAATATAAATTTACTCATTATTCATTAGAATTTGTTTTAATATAGGTAATAAATTAACTTACAATATTTATTAAAGATAAATTTATCCTATTTCACATTTTCTTCCCCATTTTTCAATTTCCAAAAATACATAGTATCATGAAACTAACTAGTCGGACTAGTTGGGGTCCTATCCGGATATATGTATATTGTATTGAAAGGAAACTGATATTTCTATATAAAAATTTGATATTTTCACATGAATAGTGGGTGAGTCTTATTTCTATGTGAAAAGACTCGTGTAAAAATATCATTTTAACATATGAAAATATCAATTTTCATATTGAAAACCATGTCTTTCGAATCGAACACAATGCCCGTCATTCGAAGTAAAGAAAAATGATGAAAAAACCTAATGACATTTAGTGAAGAAACAAACAAACATGCCATTCCATACGATGTAGGCTAATCACAACTTCAAAAAGCTGATCAGAAATCCACATGCAGCCTTAGAAAGGGAAGTAAATGTGACAATTTAAAAAGGGGGAGCTCCTTCCTTACACTTAACTTCAAAAAGCTGCTCACAAATCCACATCCAGCCCTATAAAGGGATGAGATTCAATTATCGTGAAGTTTATTTTTTGATAAATTGGTTAATTGGTAGATAGAATCTTTACATGGCGTAGAGTTTATTAACGTGTAAATCTTTCATTAATAATTAACCAACTTACTAAAAAAATCAAATCTATATGATATCTTACCTACCTCCTTTTTAATTTACCCAAACAAATAGTCTAATCCTAACGCTTAATAAGGGCAGATAATTAAAAACAAAAATAATAATAATATATATTACCAGTATTATATATATTACGAATATTTACATAAATTTTTGATACTCAGTTATGAGAATAAATATTAGTCGTAACAAGTAAGGCCCACTCTTATAATTTTATTTAGGCTTAAATATGAATTAGTACCCTAAATTATAGGGCATATTCCACTTCGGTGATTCACTTTTTAATTTTGTCAATTAAGTTATTAAACTATCAATTTTTTCCAATTACACAAATTGTACACGCCACGTCAGCAATTGCTGACGTGGCTAATTTAAGTGGGGTCTTAACAAGCTTACGTGGCAAATAAATAATTTAATATTCATTACATAATAAAATCATTTCATCAGCATGGGCAAAATGGTCAAGATCTTAAAAAGCCCTAATTAAAATAAAAGAAATAGGCTTAAATATGTTCTTCCTCAACCTCCATGGATTCCGGCCGGAATCAACACCACCACCACCACCAATCGTCCACCACCAACAGCATCAACAACGGCCGAAAATCCAGACTCACGAATCGTCAGTTCTCAATAACAAGCATCATCATCAGTTAGTGAAAATTGGATCTATTGAAAAGAAGGAACCAATAACCACAATTAATTTTGCTCCGGTCGCGTTGACGGTGGAACCACCGGAGAGTGACGTCGTTGTTTTCGAATCCACCCAGAAAATCATCCTCCGCTGGGACTCCACAGTTTCGGAGGAGGCAAGAGAGAGAATGATCTTTGACGGCGATCGTCACGAGATCAATCGCTATTTACAGGCTGTCGATGAAGTCCAACAACGCCATCCAGATCTCCATGGACCGACTCGCTTCTCGATCCAAGCTCACCGACTCCTCCGCCACCGCCACCGCCGCCATCCAGAATGCTCTCAGCCGTCTCCTCCGACACCGCCACCGCCGCCACGCCCCTTCTCTTCCGCCTTCTCTACCAGATCTGGGTTTGGATTTATCTGGGTTTCGAGCCATGGATATATTCTCTACCAGATCTGGATTTGGATTTATCTGATGATGATTATTATTTGGATTTACCAGATCCAAAACAAGATTTGGATTTGGATTTCTCTATCAGATCTGGGTTTATGGCTGATTCAATTAGAAAAAAAGGAAAATGATTTGGATTTATGTTTGTTGTTTTTATTTAGTTTTAATGTTTGATATAAAAGTGATTTGACCAATTTGTCCTTAATGTAAACAAAATATGTAAATAGATATTAAAATATATTTTTTTATTTACACATAAGCTTATGTATGGCCTACTCAGATAGCCACGTCAGCAATTGCTGACGTGGCATGCTCAATTTATGTAATTGGAAAAAATTAATAGTTTAATAACTTAATTGACAAAATTGAAAGGTGAATCACCGAAGTGGAATATGCCATATAGTTTAGGGTACTAATTCATATTTAAGCCTTTTATTTAATCTCATATATTAATATATTTTACAATTATAATTCGGCACTAGTTATTCACAATACATTGAAACTCAAAGAAAAAAATATTCCTCATTTTTACAAAAAATAAAATAAAAAATCATTTGTTATTTTTAAAACAAAAGAAGTCTTATTTTTTTAATATTATTATTAAATATACTGTCATAATTTTATTATTATATCATCGATTTTGGTACCAATGAGGCAATGATGAAACTTAAACTAAGAGGATGTTTGTTTAGAACTGAATCATTGAATCGGTCAACCATTCGATATTTTTTTTAAATAAAAATCGTCTGAATGACTAAATCGGTCAAATTTTTGGGCTTAATGGTCAAGTATAATTTCTCTTATTGAATGGGCTGAAGTATTTTATATATATTTTTTTACAATATTAACTATTATATTAATTAAATTTATAGCAATTTTGATTTTTTTTTCATAGGGGTAAAATAATAAAAATTTGTTATTCAAATGTTTCAGACATATCAATTATCAAACAACTTTTTTCATTCAGTATTTAAAATTCTGCTTCATTCAGCTCATTCAGATTACTTAAAAGTAAACTCAGTGAAGCATACTGGCTAAGCCGCAGGTCGGGAGACTTTTGGTTCAGCTTTTTTAGCCCAATAAAATAATGTCCTTTTTTACGGCCTACCATCCTTTGTTTAGGCTAAACCGGAAAAATAAGATAAAATAAAAGACAAAATTGATCTCGGTTCATGGTAGGGTTTGAAATTTGGAGAATTTTTGGCCCAATAAAAATCAGACCTTTTTGGCCAGCCCGCCAGCCACTCGTCCGGTCCGTTTACCAAGTCTACTTAAAAGATTCAAAACTATTTCATTCAATTTTATTAAACACCTTCTAACTATTACCTTCTTGAAGTTCAAGTTGGGCTATGATTTTATTGAAGGGTCCCTCAATATTCATATACAACAGAAAAAAATATATTTACTCTCTCAGTCCTAAATTAACTTTAAATCAACTTTAAAGATTATATTTGGCTATTTGGGAAATAATTGTTAGGGAAATGAACGATGAATTAAGCATTCAACACAAGTGTACAATGTTTAATACACAAAGTACAACCTGTAATGCCTAAAGCTGAAATTTTTTATTGAAAGAAATTGTGTTGTCCTAGAAAAATAATACTCTCTCCGTTTCTTAATATAAGACGTTTTAAAATTGTGCACAAGTATTAAGAAATTATAAATCATTAAATATACTATCAATTGTCTATCTTGCCCTTGTATTGAAAAAAGAGAGTTATTTATTGGACAAAAAATAGTGAGAGAACCAAAGTTATATTTAATACTTAAAGTAATATGAGAAACTAAGCCATTAATGTTTACTTGAAATTCTCAAACGAATTATATTTAAAAACAAAAACATTTATCTAAAACGACTTATATTAAAGAACGAAGAGATTAATATGCATAAACAAAGAAGTCACCTTTGAACAGAAGTACTAGTATGAGCCAAAAATAGGGGTAAATTGATCAATGTATAGGGTGCCACGAATAATTCAGATTACAACATCAAAGTTTATGATTTTCGAACTCTAAAACTATGTTGATATGAGTATTGCCTGAATGCATATATACACATTCTGGAAAAGTATTTTTTCTTTCTCTCTCTTTCTTTTCTCCGTGTGAATCTATACAAAGCAAATTGTCACAAAACCTAAAATCCACCTTCAAATGTTTCGAAACTATCCACGGTATTACAAAACTAAAGCCAAAAGAAACATAAAAAAAAAAATTCAATTCTTAATAGGGGAAAAAAGGGTAGCTAAACCTTGATCCACAGTTATTTGAAGTTTGCCATAGGTCAGCAAGGACTTCTTGTCACATTTGTATGTTCCTTTCCCTCTAGCCAGGACCTCACCATCGGAGTCTATAATCCCTTCCTTGGCTGCATTTCCAGTTTGTGGACCTGGTTCCAAAATGAACGCCTTCACCTGTAGTTAGTGTCAAGAATATGGAAGCAAATGATGAGAACCACACCCGCGTGCACATGTAACAATAACTTTTTTTATACTGAGAAAGGCTCTGTTCAGTCCTTCACTTTTCTACCCCAAGCAATGAGAAAATATTTAGAGTTTATTCCCATATTGCTTATAAGCTGAAATGTGCTATACATTTTACTTAATAATCAAACTAGGTTAATGCTTACCAGTACGATGACAAACTCACCTTCAGATACAAGACGTGGGGAGATTTGACATGACCCCCATTGTTCAATTCAGTCATCAAAGCTAGCAAGGATAATTTAGAGCAACTCCTCATTATGATCATGTCCAAATAACCATCTGAGAACTGCACATTAACCAGCGAAAAGAATTATACAAGCTACGGTGTGCCCAAAAATAAACAAACACAGAGATGTTAACTTCAAAATGCACCGGCGCTACTTGAGCGCAGGTTATATGTACTGATAACCATTTTCCAGCTAAGGTCATTAACTGCAAGCTTACCACTGATAACTGATTTTGCATGCAACGTGTTTCCCCGAAAATCTAAGGGTTGTTTCAGGAAGAAAAAACCTCTATTTAACGGTATTAATAGGTTTAGAGCTACCAAATTATGTCAGTTAAACAGGCTAAAAATGCAACTCTGGAAATCTCAACTCAACTCCGTGGTTAAAAGTAAATCTAAAACAAGAAACAAAATTCATATTATAAACCCGCCCCTCCCCCACACACATGCACAAGAATAAAAGAAGGTGTTGTGGCATTTCATCAGATAGATGTAAAAGAATGGAATCTAAAGAAGGCCTTACAGGGAACAGACAAACAAGTCAACTTTCCGTGGGGAAAACAAGAGTTCATGTTGGAAAACAATAAAGATTGAAGAAGGGGGAAAGCACAAATCCAAAATCCCCAAACCAGAGAAGTAAATTACAGCTAGAAATTGTCTATAGCTAGTAAGCTTAGGATGTTAGTGTGTTATTAAATACTCCCTCCGTCCTAATTTCCTTTTTAGGATGTTCAACAATAAATGTCCTATTTTATATTAGTAACTATTTTTATGTTATTTTTTCACTTATACCCTCCCAATCTTTTTAGTCAACTTTTGTTGAAAACTTAAAAAATGATAAAAGGTTTACATTGGGAAGTGATGTATTGTTATACCACTTTCTCTCTCATATTATCAGTATAACATCTCTTTTATTTAATGTTATAATAAAAATAAAGTAGCTAAAAATTAATACCAACAAAGGTAGACGGTTAGCATGCATGGAGATATGCATGTTATTAGTGGGTGGGTTTGGAGAGAAAAATATACTTATTGGAATGACAATAAAAATGATGTAGAGAATTGATTCATGTGGGAACTAGGAAGAAATAATTAGTGTTGGGGTTATAGAAAAGTGAATGGATACTTCAATTAAAAAGTAATTTAGAAGGGCAATTTAGGTAAAAAATATATATTATAAATTAGCGTGCCAATTACAACGTTTAATACGGGACGGAGGGAGTAGTATATATGGTGTGTATAATCATATATATGGTTCACATAAGAAATCAACAGAGAACAAAAAGAATTGTAGGAACTAACAAGTACAACTAATCATTTGAAAAAACGAAGGAATCAATAAACAGAAATTGACAAAAAGAAACCAACCTTGGCATCAGGAGCTGCCATGGTGTCTTCGCTACCCCAAGGAACATTGTGAAGCCAGACTGAAACAAAAGGACCTTCTATCTTCCTCCAGTTTAAATTCTCCAAGTCAACATTAGTATGGCGATAGCCATGCTGCTGATTCTTGACAGGAGCCTCTTGAATTGTATTACAGATACCAAGTTCTCGAATAGATTCACCGTTTTGTCCACTTAGTTCATCACCGAAAGTTTCAAATCCAGGTGCAGGTACAAAATAAATATGGCCATTATATGTCCTCAGATGAAATATTCGTTGAAGAGCCTGAAAATACATCGGTATTCAAGAATAAAACCTGAACCCAGAAAACTTCACCAACCTTCAGTTTCGGCATATCACCTTAAGGAACCCTCAATCTTATACATACAATTGCGCAATTCACAAAAACTACTGGATGAAGCTTCACAACACTAGCAATTTCAAGATAAAAAAATTCACTATTTACACCAAAATGATTCTTATGATGGCAATTGGACAAAATACAACTTGTACTTCTGAAGACAATGTCTCGCAAATGCACTTTAGAACTAACTGCATTTTCCTCCCATACTTGAAATGCATGCCAAATAACCAGTCTATTAAAATTGATGGGAGCAATCACTTCCAAGTAGGGTTTCAATTCTAATTTCTATCGAAACATGAGCTCCTCGGATATTATACAACTTTTCATACTACCTCCATAAGAAAAAGGTGGTCGATTTTTTTTTCCTGTTGGGTTAAAACACATATATATAGTTGAAAATATAACATACAAATTTGTTGAGAATGTAGAATATATTACAAATATAATGTATATTTTGCATGGCTTAAAATTCGTACTGAAAACACCCTAAAAGAAGCCCGGCTATCTATTCCGGACAGAAGTAGGATGTGATTAATTAGGTATATGACCTCCAACACAGATATGGTAGAGAAATATATTCTGCATTGAGCTCGAACATTGAGCATAGGTGAATTGAGTTAAGAATCTTGACTTCTACACTCAAATGTTAATTTAAGAACTTTATAACTTATAAGTAAAATAAAAATCAGATTTTTTTTGTTTCGGTTCTTATGTGCCTTTGTCTTCATTCACCATTTTCAGTCAAAGGAAGGCCTTTCCAAGCCAATAGTAGAGGCCCTAAGGAATTACTCAAACTAGTGATGTCAAGGTTTTCCTTATATGCCTTTACTAGTGGAGGTAACCCTTAGGGTTATCAGAAAGTATGACCGCCAATACTATAAGGTTTTTCCTCTAACAATATAATCATTCAAATAAATTTTTTATCAAAAAAAGTAAAACTCATTTATACGAATAATTGCACTTCTATTTGGAATCTAAGAAAATGAAATGAAGATAAAGATGAAGATATCACATAACTTACATAGATATCCATCCTAGCACTGCCCATCCATCTATACTTCTCTGACTCAATGTCAATGTCGGCCACCAAACCTGAAAAAATCTAGCAATGATATTAATGCTAAAAATACAATTTTGGTCATATTCAACAAGTCTACTCTACATGTATCACTTCATCATAAGACTAGTCAGCCAGAATAAAGTGCAAGATTGAAATCGAGCAGAAACTACACCCGAATTGTAAAGTTAAATATCAAAACAAATTTATTTTAATTATTTACCCCAAGCAAGCATCAAGACACTAAAATATCTTATCTCTCCCTGCAAGATAGTTGCTACATCCAATGAACGCTTATGTCCTGCCGATGACAATGCAGTAGAAATTCTTAATTCAATGATAATGCTACTGGAATATAATCAATATAAATTAATAAATTCAAATTTTAAAAATGTCAAGTTGTAACCTCGAATAATAGCATGAATAGCATAAAGGGCTGTACAGGGATAACCAACCGAATCCAGAAGAGATTTTGCCATGCCATTTCCTGTACCTGCATCAAAAAAATTAAACAACAAGTTTCAAACCATTAATCAAAGCTGCCATCTTCACTTCAATATCAGAAAAATATAAAAAGGTCTTTATAGCCAGCAAAAAGTTCATAAGATAAAACAAGTGAACTGCCACTTGTTTTTTCTTATATATACAATAGAACAAGACAATAAAGTATTAAAAACTAAAAACTAGTGAATTGAATCATCTGTATAAATAGATTCCAACATTATTAGAAATACGCAGAGTAGAAAAGCTTCTTCCGTCTATATACAAAGCAACCTTACAAATTTAGAAAGCAGAGTATTGGAAAGCTTTGATTGATGGTTGATGATAAATAAAAAATCAAATGATATTACTCTGAAATTAATTCATAAGAAGTAGACAATTTCCATGAAACTCAAAGTTTTATTGAAACAATGCATGAATAATATAATCTGAAAATTGGAATCAATCTGTCTAAAGAGGACTAACAAAGAATTTATAGGTTTAAAATATAAGAGCAAATTCCAAATAATTAAATGAAGGGAGGGGGATCTCCTACTCAAATCAAAAAAATCTTCATACTACACAATAAAAGCATGATATGTTAGTAAAGTCAACAACAGGAGAATCTTAGAAAGTCCTATGCACAAACTAGGTCCTCTCAGAGAGCCTTGCTGTTAGACATTGTTATAAAAGCATTAAATAATAGTGTAACAACTACTAGGTACTAGGTTAAGTGTACATGCTTATCCATTGACTCAAAGTAAGACATTAAAATTAATATATACCAAGTTACCAACTGACTGGCGAGATATGGTTAGGGAGGATTAAGGTGAAAATTTATCTTCTTGAACAATTTACAAAATAGAATAAAATATAAACATATCATCTGTTGATTTGATAACCATTCTTTAAAGTACTAATTTAAGAAAGAGTTGTTGTAAGACAAAATAGAAATGAAAAGTAACTAAAGTAAAATCACAAACCTGCAGGTACTACTCCAAGAGGCATCTTTATCGCCAAGTCCCAATCCTCTCTCTCTAGTAACCCATTTACAACCTACTAAAAAGGACAACCCATATAGGAAAGAGCATAAAGGTCATGATTGTCCTATATATAAAACTGAAATACAAGATGATATGGAATCAGAATGTCCTCTATAATTACTTTGTAATGCTAAACCAAGCAGAGCTTCACCAATCACAAGTTCACTTCACACCATATGTATAGCCATTACTATTAATATATGCATGTTACTTCATAGTAGATTTTAGTACTACCAGTTAGGGATCCTAGCTTAGTGAGCCATGACTTGGCTCTATCATGCATTTTGTGCGTTTGAATCTCAGCAAGACAAGGCTACTCCAGCCAATCTGGTTTAGAGTTTATTCTAACTATCCATAAATTTATAAAATTTTATGCAGAATCAAATAGATGGATAGGTAGAACTCCTTTACATCAGTACTAAAAAAAACTGTGACAATCTTAAAATACTTGCATAATCTTATATAAAAAGGAGTAGCTCTTAAACAAAAATTCTGATCCTCAGGATAGATTTCAGAATTTCATGGTTACGATATATTTAGGGTTCATAGCTCACAAGACAACAACTTCTTTTTCATTTTTTTATTAAGTAAAATACTACTTGAATTATTAAATATCTCAAGGGAACATTATTTGAACGCAAGAGCGTATAAAAATGAGACCAATACGTAAACTTTCACAATAAACCCATTGAGACGAATAGTCAGGTTAAAACAATCAGGAAGCACCTGCTTATTTGATGCTAAAAGTGACCATCTCAACCTTGAGACAAAAGTGTTATTTTACATGTATGTGTATACACATGTACTAATGATTCCAAGAAGTTATTTTTGGAAAGTGCCAAATCATGAGCCTCAAATATAGTCTCCTTGCAACAATAAATATCAATTCAATGCAACTACTAAGTGTAACCAACCAACCTCAACCAATATTCCATCCCCGCTAACACATACTATTCCATCATATTTCGACAGATCCATTGTGTGGGCAATCTCCTTTGCATGAAGCTGGTATTTAGTTTCTGAGAGACAACATTTAAACCAACAAGCAAAATTATAATTTAATAGCAAAGGAAGACCAGCAGTGTGACACTTAATTACTAACTTAAATGCAAGCAAGACAAACCTAGCACTGTAAATTCAATATTAGCTTCATCCAGTAAGGGTTTTACATCATCAGAAAAAATCTTTGAAGCAGACTTCCTTCCTCCAAATGGATTAACAAATATAAATAGCTTTTTTGGCCGACCTGTTATAACAATACAAATAGGAAAAAAGTAAAAAACAAAAATAAAAACACCCCCAATTAGCAATTACTATAAAATTAAAGAGACATTGAAAAGGAACAACAGCAACACATTTAATAATGTAAAACAATACCATGGTTAAAATAGTTCCTGTTCGATATCCTAGAACAAACTCCCTCCATCTCGTGGGAGAAAATGAAAATAAAAAAGTTCCCACTTGAGGGTTAGCTTTTTTCTAAATGAAAAATCATGTTTACAAACTTATCCGCTACTCGTTGAACTACTACTAGATCCCATAAAGGCGAATCAACTGAGTCACTGACTAAAACTATTATACTCTGTTCCTATTATACCAACAGACTAAAACTATTATACTATCTTCCTGGTGTGAGGATATGTAAATTGGTGAATATGGAACATCATAAGCTTTTGTAGCTTAACTTTTTTATAATAACTATTTCATTTCCCATTAGAAGATTTCTCAAGTGAAAATCTATGTTACTAGAGAAAAAACTGATTTATTTTTTTCCAAACCTCATAGTCCCGAATAAAGAGAGAAAAAAAAAACTGATTAGAAGTGAAGATGATCAACTATAGAGCTTCACACTTCTCATGATAATAAAGATGAACTCTAGTTTTTTGTGTTTTTGTTGGGAAATTGAAGAGTAAGGAGTGCAGGAAAAGTAAACGTATAAATGACACTTCAAGGTCAAAAAACTGAAATGTTATACTTAATAATTTTGAGTAAAAATCAAAGGCCCCCAATTTGAAATGCATGAAAGATTAAGACTTTATCAACAATTCAAATTAAAATATATAAAATAATCAAATACATGGTTTTATTACCGATAGAATCGATATAATCCCGAAGCTTTTGAGACCAAAGCTGCAGCGAAGCCTCCGATAAGGGCTCGAACACGAAGTTCTTCCTCACCAGAATTTCCCTGCCACCAATACAGCAGATTCCGCCCCCTTTCTCAACAAGAGCTCTGATTTTGATTCGAGAACCTTCTGTTGAGAATCCGAGGACCTCCTGCTCCACCGCCAAACAACGGTTGCTTCCGCCCTCCAGCCACTGGAGTTTTCCGCCGGCCGTCAGCGTCAACGTCGTGGCGGTGCCGTTGATCTTTACCAAGTCAGAAATGCTTTCACGGCCTTCGGATTGAGCCATATGATCTCTCGTTTGTAATTAACAATAAGAATAATAATTGTTTCTCCAATTGAAATACAAACATATATATAGAAGGGTTTTAAGGATTATTATTTGTTTGACATGTACGCAACTGTGGTTAGTTTGTTTATATCCTGTTTGTTGGTGTGCAGTCATTTGGCTGTTTTTCAAGATAAAAGATAACTTCATCTGCTTTGTCCAAAATTATAAGCTACACTAACGCTCTATTTCTGAATTTTGAACAGAAAAAAATAAAAAACTTAAATTAGAACAGAAAAAAAAAAAAAAATAGAAAATTTAAAATTTTTATTGTGTTGTTTCTGAATTTTTAATGAAAAAGGATAAAAAATTTAAAATTGAGGACATGAGTTGTAATTTAAAATTTATTATATTAAAAGTTGAGAATAATATGGGAATTATAAAAATATTACTTATTCTAATTTCTTTTCCGTCCAAATCATGCCAATTTTGGACAGAAAACTTTGGCAGGAAAAGTGGCCAAGTTTTCTATCCATTTCTTTTATTTTCCGTTTATTAAAAAACTCAGAAACATAAGAATTGGAAAGAAAATTTAAATTTTCCGTCCATTTCTTTTCTTTTCTGTCCATTTTAAAATTCAGAAACAGAGCGTAAACTATTACACTTTTTATATTTCAATGATTCTATGTTTTTACTAAATTCACTTGACGTCATAAATTAATAATATTGTGTTCTTTGAGTGGGACCATATCCAGCTCATAAATATTTAAAAAATTAATTTTTATTAATGTAAGATTATTTAGTCAATGGTAAATTTTGACGATCTATATTTTATTTTACATTAAAGAAAAATAAAACAATTTTCAAACCAACATCTCGTTCAATTCATTGATCGATCACCCCAAATCGACAAAACTACCCCCACTCTTGAAAAGTAAAACCCTAGTTGACAAAGGCTTTATCGACGACGAAAAATACTTAATCAACGACGAGAAAGAAAAAAAATTCTCTAATCGACGACCGAAAAGCACGAATCAATTTATCTCTATGTATGATTAGATTGTTTGATGTTACTCGCCTTTTATAGATTCATCTTGGGATTTTTTCATTGAGATTTGACGGTTATTCCATTCTGACTTGGACATCTGTCGATTTTCAATTGTTTGACTTTGAAATGTTGTCGGCTAGCACCACTTCATGTCACTTTCATAGTACTCTACGAGGTGCAGATTGTGACGCCCTCAAAATAGGTCCATTCCATCCAACCCATTAGAATTCGCTAAATCGTAGATGTGAAATAACTACAACTTTATTATTATAACATATAAAGCTGTGAGTTTAAATACAAATATTATCTTCAGACAATATCTATACTCGGATAAATCCTCATCACATTTATTGATACATTATTTTACAAAATGGTGAGGACTACTAAATAACTCTCTACAGAACTTTCATTCCATACCCAGACTCGTCTTTCATTTATATTCTCGCCTCCACGAGAAGAAAAATGGAACAAAAAGGAAAAGGGTGAGCTCAACTAGCCCGATAAAGAATATTATGACTAAGATAATATCTGATAAATTATCGTTAGTCTTCAACGAGGAAAAATCTAATAGAATCTGATAAACAACAAATTTTAAATCAATATTCGCAATGAAATAATAATTCATTAGAAGAGTTAAGTAGAGAATGCAAACTACTATCTTCATGTATGAATTTAAAAGTTCATCGTCTATCTTTTATCCTGTAACATCAATCAATATATATCTGGAATCAAATATTCATTCGCACTACTCTGGCCAAAGATATTCATCGATTAGTCATGTTCATCTAAATACATGTTTCATCTTTGCACTACGGCCAAAGATATTCTTGAGAAATCATTCATCTTTGCTGACTGGGCCAAAGATATTCAATAATATCATCATTTAAGGCGAGGATGATGAAAATATTTTTAAAAAAGCGAATCCAATTGAAACAAAATGACAAGGATTAAGGATTAAGGATTCGTACTTTGTTTTATCCATGTCCAAAAATGTAAGACCTCAACTTTTATAAATAAAGATGAATTTTTCTATAAATATTATTTTTGAATATTATGGAATAAATTTGATATAATGTTATAGTTGTGGGTAATATTTATAAATTTTGCAAAGTATGCAAGTTGTTATAAAATATTACATTTGGAACATCTGCTTGTGTGTTTTACACCGGACTGGTTCCGTCTTTATTATTATTCTGTTGGAACATCCTATCTGTGTGTTTTACACCGGACCTGGTTCCGTCTTTATTATTATTCATTGGAACATCACGTCATGTGTTTTGCTAACGGACTGGTTAAAATCTTTATTATTATTACATTGGAACATCACATGCATGTGTTTTCTGTTGGACTGGTTCCATTCTTTATTATTCTGTTGGAACATCACATCATGCGTTTTACCGTAGAACTGGTTCCGTTATTTATTATTCATTGGAATAACACCCGCCTGTCTTGATACATCGCATGCGTATGGTGATTTCTTTTGTTATTCTATTCTTTATTATACCCGGTTGGTTAAAACTTTGACTTATATACTCCATGAAATTAGTGGAATATCCTTGATATTTGCGTTTCATCCCGATATCTTTTTCATGGAAATATTCTTACGATCATTCTTGAATTTTACTCTACAAAACGAGATCGTGTTGATAATTTGGGCGTTAATAATTCGAGGATAAAATAATTCTTGAACTTGTTTTATTGAATTCTTATATCATTGTCATCATCCTCATATGTATATTATATTTTGAAAGTCATCTATGGCACTGTAGTGCATAGATGGACTTGGTATGATTATGACCGAGAGACTGACCGGTTATAATCATGGTAGTAATGTTATAAATGATGTGATAAAAATCCTCGATGGTAGTAGTGCATTGGTGGATGATTGTTGGCATGATCGTGACCATTAATGAATACACAAATATTCTTGGCCCGTAGTAGTGCATGAATAATTGTGGTCGTGATCTTAAAGAATATCCTTGGTAGTAGTGCGAGGGGTGATTCGATGATGTGGAATATTTATTAAAGTCGAGTCTCAAATTTATATGATGATGAAAAACCTTTTAAAACCTAAAAGATAGTAGACTTTATTTTCTACTTGACTCTTTTAATGGATTGCATATTCATTGCAGATTAAAGCTGGTTTATCATTGTATTTTATCGGTTTAACATTGTTGAAGACTATTGATAATTTATTACGCATTATCTTAGTCATAATATTTCTTCGGGCTAGTTGAGCTCACCCTTTCTTTCTTTATTCTCTTGAAATGAGAATATAATTTGAGACGAGTCAGGAAGCAGTGATGGTCACGAAGATAGCATTAGTAGTCCTCACTATTACGTGAAATAGTGTGATAATAATTGTAATGAGGACTCCTTTTTGAGTTTGTATAATATCTAGTAGATGATATTTGTATTTAAACTCACGATTTATGTCGTATTATTACCTGCGCTTATGTTAAGTAAGTTGTATTTAAATTACATTACCATGTAAGTGGCGACCCAAGATGGGTGATGTATACCTAATTTTGGGGGCGCCACAAAAATACCTCAAAAATAATTATAGTGGTGTAAAATTCAAGATTGATCAAAACATGGATACAATCAAAGCTAGTATCGAATAGATATTTTAGACGAAAAAGAAAATTTTTATTTTTTAGATGAATAGTCAAAGTATTAAATGAATAATCAGATATCGTGAATAGTCTGCAGTATACTTGAATAGTAACTCGACACCAAAAGTTCCAAATTTAATAAAAACTTCAGATCAATATTTCAACATAATGATATTGAAGAAATAATATCATTCTGAAAAAAATAATATCCCTTACCTCGAAGATCAGATTACTAAATTTGAAACAGAATATAATTTATGACTTGAACTTGCACAAGTATAGCAATACACAAAATATACTCAAAATACTCACAAGAATAACGCTCGATAATATAGAGAGAAAACTTGATTTAAGTGCGATTTTCAATTCTAACCTAAGTACCTATTTATAGGAAAATCGCTAGAACACCAAAGCAGAAAATTTATTAAAATATTAATTTATTAATTTTTATTCCTACGCCCACATTTAGAGATCTGAATTCAGCCACTTCTAACACATGCAAGACCCACAATAATGACAAAAATGTTTTGTCATTTTAAATATTTTATACTTCAAAAAATCAATTATTTGAACTTGAAACTTCAATAATTCACAATAAATAGCCCTTTTGTCAGAGAAAATTGAAACTCATGAGTTTTAATAGGAAATTCAATTATCTACAACTTTGCAGAAGAAAGTTTTCCGAATTCCAAATAGAAATTGACCGAAATCCACAAGCAGGCGATTTTACAATTTATAATCAAATTTGGTCGATAAATGGGGTCCACCAACATGTTTAACATGTTTTAAACATTTATTGCAACAAAAATACTCTTCCTCCTCGTATACTCATATATCCCACATTCGTTGTAAAAATATCACCATTATTATATTATTAAAATATAATAATATATTTAAATGAATTATTTTATCGAGAAAAGATAAAATCTCAATTTTCAACAATTGTCACATTAAAATTTTCTCCATATATATCCACATAAAATCAATATTTTCCTCATCATATGAATCAATAATTAATTATTCACAAAAATAATATTACAGAATCTGATATTGACAACCCAGGCGGTTCCAGGAAAGGGGCTTTCAATAAGAATTTCTCCTTATTGGAGCACAATTAGGTGACCAGGACCTCTCCTTAGAGCGAGAACTTTCTAGACATTGTCAATAATGTTATCTAATAATATTATTAGGATAATATGAATTATTGCTTCGATAATGAAAAATATCTTGTGTAATGAAAATTATTGAAACAACATCGATATAAAATATCAACGCAGGAATTATTAAATCAATAAAATAAAATCTTTGAGCGAGTAATTATTGTAACCATTATTGAGTAGTGTCTTCACGTAAAAATCAATAATTGGTGCAATCTGAGTGTCTTCTTGTGTTTTTAACCACCGAGTATTCCAACAAGATACTCCAGTAACAACTACGCCAAGTTATTTATAAACAACTTATATTTGTCGTTTTTTCTTCATCCAATATCGCTTTAGTTATGGGGCCCATAAAAATTTGCGTCGTCATACGAATATTCTGAAACGATGCAGAATATTCCACGACCAAAAGAATATTCCCGATAATAATGAATATTTTATAACCACTTGCTTATTCGAAATATTTGTGTATTTTACCCATAACTATTCACATTAATCAAATCAACCCTTACTATTTCAAAATAATAAATAGAGGAAAATAAATTTCATTTATTAGTAATTTGGGGTCTTCTGACCTCCCTTCTTATGAAATTTTCGTCCTCGAAATTGACGTGACGTACACAGTGTTTTGAAAAGATGAGAATACCTCGCTTTCATTTCCGTTTCCAACTCCCAGGTCATTTCCTCTATAGCATGGTTTCTTCACAAAACTTTAACTTGGGGTATGACCTTTACGCGTAGGACATACTCCTTCATATGAAGATCTTGTGCAGTACCTCCTCGTACGTTAAGTCTTGGCTATCTCGTCCGGATTCTAACTTCAATAGCGTGGTTGGGAATTCGTCCACATATTTACGTAACATCGATACATGAAAAGCGTTATGAACGCGCGTCATACTTGGTGGTAAAAGCGAAGTACATAGGCCACAATTCCTATTCGATAGAGAATTTCAAATGGATTAATAAATCGAAGGTTTGAGCTTTCCTCACATCATCGATTCTCGCTTTTGAAATAACAACTTCTTGCACCTCCTTCTTCAAATTCATCACCTTCGTGTGTGAGCTCGAACAACTTTAACTTTATCGATTAAAGTCGATTATACTCAGTATATCATCACGTGGGTACCTAGAGTTTTCATCTCTATCTCTATTATTTGTTAATTATCTGAAATTAGTCTTTGACAATATCTTACTCGTGACTTGTATACGATCTTCTACTCAACACGTCACCTACCACGTTTGCTTTTTCCGGGATGGCATGGTCAAAAACATGTCTTTGAAATGAGTCTCTCTTGAGTTCTTGAAGCTCTTCCCACATTCCTTGCTCCATTCGAATTTTGTATCTCTATGAGTCAATTTTGCGTTAATGGAATAGTGATTCGAGAATATCCTTCAACGAATCTCCGATAATAACCAACTAAGCTGTAAAGCTATGTATTTCGATTACGAGCTTAGGTTGTTCTCAATTGTGACTCATATCCCAACCTTGGATGACGTTACAATGACACCTATCGGTTTACTATCGCATGCGAATATGGTGTCCCTACGGATCGGCGGCGGTGCATTCCACAAAGAAGTCACCGGATAAAGGCTCGGTACCAAATTCTATAGTTGAATTTTAACTCACGAAGTTCAATAGGAGCCATTCGATATGAGATTTTAGAAATGAGTTTTGTCTAGGGTTCAAAGTCGATACAAAATTTAATATCGATCTTTGGGAGTAAACCAAGAAATTCTTCAGGAAATACGTCGGGAAAATCAATAATAACGGAGAATATTATTCAAATCGGCGTGTCTTTATTCAAATCCATAACATGGACTAAGAAAACTTGACATCCATAATAAACGAATGACTTCATGGCGATATGAAAATGTTGGACTACAATGGTTTGATTGCTTGAATTGAATAACGAGTTGCTTAGGAATATGAAAACTAACAACCTTTAAAGTAATCAATTTTGGCGTGATGAATAGTTAACCTTAAAATCACATCAAAAGCAAATATCTCTATAGAAATAAGGTTAACGGGTCATCGTATGATAGTACTGACTGAATCAAGCAAGATTTCTAAACAACGGATGTAATGAAAGTTTCTCTAATGGAGTCTCCACGAGATAGGTCAAAGTCTAATTTCTCCAGTAGTCAAGTTCAAGCGTTGAGCCTTGACGAGAGAGATAAAAGAATGGGTAGAATCCGGTATCTAGTAAGGTATAAACTTGCAAGAATTTATAATTAACTAACCCGTGCTAACCGTTCGGGTTCCTCGCATTTTGATTGATTCACGACAAACGCTTTTCGAGGAATCGTTGACTTTGACTTTTACGGGACATCCTTTTGAGTCACCATTCACGCTGGGTGGGTTTCGATATCGTTCAATCTCGGCGATATGTCCTTCTTTTCCACAATTATAGCATACCTTAAAGCTGTTGTGGGAAGTTTGGGGTGATATGTCCCTCTTTCCGCATTTGTAACATGTCTGACCTAGTAGTCTTTCTCTCCTTGGAACCGATTCTTCTTGGCGGCGTCTTCACGTGGTCGTTGTTGAATCTCCTTTTTAAAATCTCCTCCGACTCGCTTCTTCTATTTTCATGGCCACGATTACCCACGGAGTAGTTCAGCCTTTGTCCGTATTCTTCTTTCTCCATTTGGTTATCGTTATTACGATGATCGCTATCTTCTGGTATGATCCTGGTTATGGTCCCTCGGTTGAGCGTACTTTCGTTATCTCGCTTCTAACAATTGAGCCTCATTGACAACATCTGAATAGAGAGAAAATTTATGAGAAATGAGATATTGTCGTATCTGAAGTTTCAAACCTCTCGAAACATCGCGTCATCGTTCCTCATTCTCCACCAAATGAGGTGCAAATCTGGATAACTCTGCAAACTTTGCCTCGTCTTTGAGACACCGTCGTGTTGTTTTGTTCTAATCGATGAACTCCACTTCCTTCATATAGATGAACACTTTCGTGAAAGTATTTGTCATTAAATAGTTTTCAAACGTCTCCCAAGACATACGCTGAGTCTTGCGGTGGATGTGTACACTTCACTGAGACTCCACGGTGGTCTGCCTCACCACCTGGAACATAAAGGTGGCGAATGGAACCTTCGTTTCTTCGTGCATCCCAAGACATCGAATATCTTGGTAATTTGCTTGACCCATGTTTCCGCCATGATCGGATCTCGGCTTTCCTTAAATTCTGGTGGTCCCAACTCTTTGAGCTGCTTGGTTGTGACAACCCGTGAATTGCTATCATTTCTCCTCTGTATTTTGAACACGAGTTTCCTCAAATGCGATTTTTGCATGAGCCGCAAAAAGCTTCTAAACATCCCTCGTTCATCATCGCCGATTGGTGTTGTTCACGGGAGGAACATTGCGACTGTCAGACGTTCTCCTCGTTGGTAAATACAGGCGTCTCCACGCGATCTCATTTCCATCGTTAATATTCTCGATCGACATTTTCAAAATCATGTCATAAAACAAGGGTTAATTAAGAAATCAATATATCACATAATATCCTATATATTGACCAACTAACAAATAAGCTTAGTTAGGACACACTAGCGAAGGATTTACGTCTCTCCCTCCTAGTTCTATTCCAGATCTCCATGGGAGATCATATCCTAAGCTCGATACCAATTGTGGACGCCCCAAAATAGGTCCATTCCATCCAACCCATTACGAGTCGCCAAATACATGGTACGTAAATAACTACAACTTTATTATTATAACATATAAAGCGTGAGTTTAAATACAAATATTATCTTACAGACAATATCTATACTCGAGATAAATCCTCATCACATTTATTGATACATTATTTTACAAAATGGTGAGGACTACTAAATAACTCTCTCTAGAACTTTCATTCCATACCTCCCAGGCTAACGTACTCATTTATATTCTCGCATTACGAGAAGAAAAATGGAACAAAAAGGAAAAAGGTGAGCTCAACTAGCCCGGTAAAGAATATTATGACTAAGATAATATATAAAAATTATCGTTAGTCTTCAACGAGGAAAAATCTAATAGAATACTGATAAACAACAAATTTTAAATCAATATTACATAGCGGAAATAATAATTCATTAGAAGAGTTAAGTAGAGAATGCAAACTACTATCTTCTATGTATGAATTTAAAAGTTCATAAATCTATCTTTTATCCTGTAACATCAATCAATATATATCCGGAATCAAATATTCATCTTTGCACTTCTGGGCCAAAGATATTCATCGATTAGTCGTGTTCATCTAAAACACTGCTCATCTTTTGCACTACGGGCCAAAGATATTCTTGAGAAATCATTCATCTTTTGCACTACTGGGCCAAAGATATTCAATAATATCATCATTTAAGGCGAGGATGATGAAAATATTTTTAAAAAAGCGAATCCGATTGAAACAAAATGACAAGGATTAAGGATTAAGGATTAAGTACTTTTGTTTTATCCATGTCCAAAAATACCTCAAAAATAATTATAGTGGTGTAAAATTCAAGAATGATCAAAACATGGTTACAATTAAAGATAGTATCCGAATAGATATTTTGATGAAAAAGAAAAAATTTCATTTTTCGATGAATAAGACCAAGTATTAAGTGAATAGATCTTAGTATCGTGAATAGTCTTAGTATCGTGAATAGTAACTCAAAACACCAAAAGTTCCAAATTTGATAAAAAAACTTCGGATCGATATTTCAACATAATGATATTAAAGAAATAATATCATTACAAAAAAAATAATATCCCTTACCTCGAAAGATCAAGTCTTTAGTTGAAACACAGGATATAAAGTATGACTTGAACTTGCACGAGTATAGCAATACTCAAAATATACTCAAAATACTCACAAGAATACGCTCGATAATATAGAGAGAAAACTTGATTTACGGTGTGATTTTCAATTCTAACCTAAGCACCTATTTATAGGAAAATGCTTAGAACATAAAAAGCAGAAAATTTATTAAAATATTAATTTATTAATTTTTATTCCTACGCCATACATTTAGAGATCTGAATTTAGCCACTTAACACATACAAGACCCCAATAATAATGAAAAACGTTTTTGTCATTTTAAATATTTTATACTTCCAAAATCAATTATTTGAACTTGAAACTTCAATAATTCACAATAAATAGCCCTTTTATCGGAAAATTGAATCTCGTGAGTTTTTATAGGAATTTCAATTCTCTACAACTTTGTAGAAGAAAGTTTTTCCAAATAGAAATTGGCCAAAAATCCACAAAGCAGGCGATTTTCTGTGGTATAATCAAATTTCGGTCGATAAATGGGGTCCCGCAGAGCATGTTTAACATGTTTTAAACATTTATTACAACAAAATATTCTTCCTCCTCGTATACTCATATATCCCACATTCGTTGTAAAAATATCACCATTATTATATTATTAAAATATAATAATATATTTAAATGAATTATTTTATCGAGAAAAAGATAAAATTTTAATTTTCAACAATTGTCACATTAAAAATTTTCTCCATATATATCCACATAAAATCAATATTTTCCTCATCATATGAATCAATAATTAATTATTCACAAATAATATTACAGAATCACAATATTGACAACGGGGGATAGTTCTAGGAAGGGGCTTTCCAATAAGAATTTCTCCTTCTTTGGCGCACAATTAGGTGACGGGACTCTCCTTGGCAGAACTTTCTAGACATTGCCAATAATGTTATCTAATAATATTATTCAGATAATATGAATTATTGCTTCGATAATGAAAAAAATCTTGTGTAATGACAATTATTGAAACAATGACAATATAAAATATAAACGCATCAATTATTAAATCAATAAAATAAAATCTTTGACGATAATTCTTTGTAACCATTATTGAGTAAGTGTCTTCTTCACGTAAGAATCGATAATTGGTGCAATCTGAAGTGCTTCTTGTGTTTTAACCAGGAAGTATTCCAACAGTATTACTTCAGTATAACTACGCCTGTATTATTTATAAACAACTTATATTTGTCGTTTTCTTCATCCAACCGCTTTCGTTATGGGCCCAATAAAGATCGCTGCTGCGTAAATAATATTCCACGACAAACGAATATTCCCAAACAATAATGAATATTTTATAACCACTTGCTTATTGAAATATTTGCGTATTTTACCCATAACTATCCACATTAATCAAATCAACCCTTACTATTTCAAAATAATAAATAGAGGAAAATAAATTTTATTTATTAATAATTTGGGGTCTTACACAGATGTAGTCACATGTTCTTGTCCTTAGTAGATATAGTTGTTAGACGTAACTTTAGAAATACCTTCTCTTTATCGACAATCTTTGGGAGGATCATCATTGGTATACGATGTTGTCATAACATGTGAAAAGAGATGAACTCTACGATTCTGTTTAATGGCAGAGTTATATATTTGATAGTAAAGTAACTTGCCTTGAAGGTTTGACTCTACGATCAATCTTCATTCTCTACGATATCAGAATATTTTCTGGTTCTCAACTCTATGATTAGTCTTCACTTAGCTTTTGAACAATACATTTACATTAAAGAATGGATCGACATAACAAATTTGATCTCTACACTAAGTCCTTTTATATAAATTGTCTTTCTAAGGAATTTACAAAAGCTACTGGTTTTATAAATATATACATTAAGTTCATATTTCATCATCAAATCATACATATGCATAAGCTAGAGTACTAACACTTTCTTCTTGGCTCAAACTCTCTCTGTTTCCATTGTTCTACAATTTTGAGAATTTGTAGGGTGAATGTTAACTCTACGTTTCATGCCTCGTTGGTTCACAGAGTGAGTATGAGTTAACTCTACAATCCTTTGAGGCTTAAAAGTAGTTTTAGCTTTACCCTACGATTTCTTAAATCATGGACCAATATTTGATCTATTATTTAACAGAAATAGTAGAGCTTTAAATACTTGGTTCAATAACTTGTGTAAATTTCACAAACACATTGCTTCTATGGGAAATAAAAGCAGTGGTGTTGCTAGTCTCTAAAGTTGTATCCACACTACGATTTGAGGATAAGTCCCCAAATCCTAAACTTGGCCGATTTGAGATATATCTCTCATTAGTGATTAGGGAGTCCATAGAAGAAGAAAAGATGTTTCAAGTAGAGATTTTCTTTTCCAACTCTTTAACTTTGGAAATTAAAATTGACTCTCTCTGTGCAGATTGTTCAGCGAGTTTTCTCAATCTCTAATTCTTAGCTTCAAGTGTGGAGAGATAACTAGCATTTTGTTAAGTTGTTTCCAATTCAATTTGTACTTTCTATTTCTCCTCTTGAAGAAAAGAATGATCTCTTGATAGAACCTTGGACCACTTCATGTATTTATGCAACTCAAAAGTTATATCACATAAAGCAGTTCCAACTTCAAATATGTCAACATCAGGAGAGTTAAGTTAAATACCTCACTGATATCAATTTATTGATGATCAGTGGTGTTGTCTACAGGAACTTCCATAGTCATTAGACATATATTGGTCATTTGAGGTCAATCATCATCACTTGACTCATAATTTGAATCATTATCTGAATCATTCCATTATCCCTCAGCTACTAGGCATTTCTCCTTATTTTGGTGCTTTTTGCATCCTCTGAAATATTTCTTTGATGTTGACTCCTTCTTCTTCTTTTCTTTCATCAACTCATCCCTAAGAGGTTTATTGTATTCATCAATGTAATAGCCTGACTTTTTGCAGTTATAAGCTTAGAGCACAAATCCTTTGAAGAATCTCTTTTTTGTTGTTGTATCTTCTGTTGTTGCTTCTGTCATTCTTCATGAACTTTCTCAACTTTATGGCCAACATAACAATGTATTCATCATCATCGACATCAGATTCATCTTCCACGGGGGCTTTGAAAGATGTTTCTGCACAAAGATGTTTCTTTTCTGGGATTTAGCATAATATAGTCCCATAATGAAAATATATTTTTCTCGGAATTTTTAAAATTCATTTACTATTTTTCAAAAATCAATTTCTAATTAATTCCTTAAGAAATTAGCTACCTCAAGTGTAACTCCAAAAATTCCCAAATCTTGGCAGGACTTTACACATGTTAATGTGAGCCTCGATTTAAATTTCATGGTCATCTGAGTTATAGAACTTTCCGGTTATAGCGTTTTAAATCGGAAAAACCTAAATATTGAAATAGTCATAACTTGCTCATTTTAAGTCAGAATGAGGTCATTTTTGGACAGGAGGTACTTTATACCATATACCTTCATGTCCCAAAAGGCCAGAATTTTTCACATAAATTTAGTGGCCGAAACAGCCCTCTAAAATCATGACAGCAATGACCTTTTTTCGGTTTTTGCAGCTTTGCACTCCTTTGCTAAAATCAGTCCACACAAAAATCTACAACACCTTTTCCAGTAATTCCACTTGGATTAGTTAGGTAACTCATAGATCTAACTCTAGGACTTGACCACACTCAAAAATTCAAAATATAATATGAGATATGGTCGATTGAATTTCATATTCGTTTTTCACCAAAATCGATTTTCAACTCTTTGTGATTTCTAAGAAAATTTCATGTTTTCACATACTAACCAACATAACTCATCATAAAACTTACTAATACTTCATATACCCATGATTTTCATCAGTTCTATACTTTTATTATGACTTTCATCATAATCCACGTAAATGCAGATCCTTTTAGTTGAAGAAATATTTGAGGGTTTAAGAAATGGGTTTTGTCTTTGGGGTCAATACAAAATTCGATTTCACGCTCTAAGTAGGCTAAGAAGTCTTCAAGAATATGCCGGAAATTTATTAATAATAGAAATATCATTCAAAGCGTGACTCTCATCCAAGACTTGGATAGTCGTCACATTGATACCAACTGTGACTTCATCCTTAACTAGATAGCACCTCACAATGATACCTATAAACTTGCCATCTTCATTCACGATGTCGCCTCTGAGAAAGTAAAGCGGTGCATTCCACACAAGGAAGTCAACAACGAAAGGTTCGGGGCTCTTTACTTATGGACGATATATGATAATTGACTTTAGTAGTTTGGTTACTTGAATTCGCACAACAAGTTGGTTATGAATATAAAAGCTAACAACCTTACTGAAAAGCATGATGAGTAGTTAACCAATTGATTCCTAAAATCACATCAAAGGCAAGTATTTATATAATTATATTATTAATTTATTAAATTTTACGCTTTGGTGTTCTAAGCAATTTCTATAAATAGGTGCTTAGGTTAGAATTGAAAATCACACCAGAAGCTGAAGTTTTCTCTCTATATTATCGAGGCGTATTCTTGTGAGTATTTTGAGTATACTTTGAGTATTGCTATGGTGCAAGTCCAAGTCATAGCCTATATCAGAGTGTTTATTTAGAAATCTTGATCTTTCGAGGTAAGGGATGTTATTTTCTTCTCGAATGATATTATTTCTTGATATCATTATCTTTGAAATATTGGTTGGAACTTTTTATCAAATTTGGAACTTTTTTTTTCATGTCGGGGTTACTTATTCATGAGTTCTTATTCACGAGTTACTATTCATGAGTTTCTTATTCACGAGTTCTTATTCACGAGTACTATTCATGAAGCGTGAAGATGTTTTTTGTAGAATTTCTATCTTTTGGTGTGAGAGTTCTTTATTCACGATATCGGCCTTTATTCACGATATCTGACCTATTCACGATATCTGCACTATTCATAGAAAAAATAAAATTTCTTCTCTTTGTCCAAAATATCTATTCTAGATACTAGCTTTGATTGTATCCATGTTTTGATCATTCTTGAATTTTACACCACTATGATTATTTTTGAGGTATTTTTGAACATGGATAAAACAAAGTCACGAATCCTTAATCCTTAATCCTTGTCATTTTGTTTTCTTTGGATTCGTTTTCTTAAAAAATATTTTCATCATCCTCGGTCTTAAATGATGATATTATTGAATATCTTTGGCTGTAGTGCAAAAGATGAATGATTTCTGAAGAATATCTTTGGTAGTAGTGCAAAGATGAGCAGTATTTAGATGAAACATGACCAATCGATGAATATCTTTGGCACTGTAGTGCAAAGATGAATATTTGATTCGGATGTATATTGATTGATATTATGGGGATAAAAGATAGGCGATGAACTTTTAAATTCATACATAGAAGATAGTAGTTTGCATTCTCTACTTAACTCTTCTAATGAATTATTATTTCATTGCGAATATTGATTTAAAATTTGTTGTCTATTGTATTCTATTAGATTTTCCTGTTGAAGACTAACGATAATTTGTTGTATATTATCTTAGTCATAATATTCTTTTCTTGAGCTAGTTGAGCTCACCCTTTTCCTTTTTGTTCCATTTTTCTTCTCGGGAGGCGAGAATATAGCGAAAATGCAGTGGGGTATGGAATGAAGGTTTTAGAAAAGAATTGTTTAGTAGTCCTCACCATTTTGTAAAATAATGTATCAATAAATGTGATGAGGATTTATTTGAGTATAGATATTGTACAGAAGATAATATTTGTATTCAAACTCAGCAGCTTTTCTTGTTGTAATAATAAAGTTGTAGTTGTTTTACGTGCCATGTATTGACAACTCGGAATAGGTGATGTATACCTATTTTGGGGGCGTCATGAGTTAAGAATTTATAATTAACTAACCCGTGCTAACCGTTCGAGTCACTTGCTTTTTAAGAAGTCATGAAAACGCTCTTCATGAAACCACCGACTTTGTTTTGTCCAGATCCGCCTTTGGTGCCACCGTCCATTTGGACTTGACTTTGTTGCGCGACAAAATCGAGCTAAATGACCTTCTCTTCTTGAAATTTCCACTTCCATTATCTCGCCATGATTACCAATCAAGTGATTACCATTCTTGGCATGATAATTTCTCCCACGATGGTCATCATTGTTAGATGGTAATTCTGGCCAGTATGATTATTATCGTGTTGTTGGTCGTTACCTTTTGGTTGGTGACTCATTATCGCGCTCCAATAACCGAGCCCTATTCACAACATCTAAATACAAACATTGTCACAAAACAAGGGTTAATTAACATGCAATATATTATCACTATACTACGTGACCAATCAAATACCAAATAAACTTAGGTAGGTCATACTAGCGAAGGAATTCCCGTCTCTCCCCTCCTAGTTCTTATCTCGCATCTTAGCTGGGATCGTATCCTAAGCTCGATACCAATTGTGACGCCCCCAAAATTAGGTATCGTCACCCATCTTGGGTCGCCATTTACATGGTACATAAATTCAAATACAAACTTAATTATACATACATAGGTAACATATACGACAATACATCGTAGCCCGAGAGTTCTAATAGGAATATTGTCATTTAGACAATATCCATACTCAAGGAGTCTTCATTACATTTATTGTCACCTTTGTTTATGAGAATAGTGAGGACTACTAATGCTATCTTGGGACCATCACTCTTTTCCCAGGCTTCGTCAATTTATATTCTCATTTCACAAGAGAAAACGGTGAAATAAAGGGTGAGCTCAACTAGCCCAAGAAGAAATATTATGACTAAGATAATGAGAATAAATTATCAATAGTCTTCAACAATGTTAAAGCGATAAAATACAATAGACAACCGGTTTAAGCTGCAGTGAATATGTAATCCATTAAAAAGTCAAAGAGAGAATAAAGTCTACTATCTTTTAGGTTTTAAAAGGTTTTCATCAATTTTTATCATTTGAGACTCGACTTAATAAATAAACCACCACATCTAATCATCAACGTACCACGGTCAAGGATTTTCATCAAATTATCAATGGTCATGACTATACCGAATCACCCCTGGTCATAATCATACCAAAAACTATCCATCATTTGCATTCACAGCCAATTTGAGGACTTTTGTCACATCATTTATAACAAGCCATGATTATACCGAATGATCCACGGTCATAATCATACTAAGTTCATCTATGCACGTAAGCCAAAGATAACATATTATAACATGAGGATGATGACAATGACATAATAATTCAATAAAACAAGTTCAAGAATTATTTTATCCAAGAATTAGTAACGTCAAATTGTCAACAAGATCTTGTTTTTTGTAGAGTAAAATTCAAGAATGATCGGAAGAATATTTCCATGAAAGATCTTTGGATGAACGCTTGAAATATCAAGAATATTCTACTAATTTCATGGAGTATAGAAGTCAAAGTTTTAACCAAGTGGTATAATAAAGAATGGAATAACAAAGGAAATCACCATGCATGCAGTCTTGTGCATAGGCAAAGTTATTCAGCAGAATAATAATAACGGAACCGGTCGGGGTGAAATTACACAAGCGAAGGATGATCAAAAGAATAATAAATGTTGAATAATAATAAACCATGGAACCGGTCAAGGTGTAAAACACATGAGCGAGGATATTCAATGAGAATAATAAATGCGGAATAATAAACAATGGAACCGGTCCGGTGAAAAACATGACGCAGGATATTCAACGAGAATAATAAAGAATGGAATAACGAGAAGAAGATCACCAAGTATAGGGTATCTGCCAGCGTATACGAGGTTATGTATAGGGTATGCCACTTTTACAAAGTTATTCAATGAATAATAATGAATGGAATAATGAAGTTCTCTTCATGAATAAGAAAGAATAATACCCCTTACAGGTACAACAAATAATATCCTTATAGTAAAAGACCTTTGGATATCAAAGTAGTGAAGTACGAATACTCTTATTCTTTCTCTCTATAGCTTCTCTCTATAATTTCTCTCTCAGAGTTTGGTGAATTAATTCGTAAGAAAATAATGAAGGAATGAGCTTTATTTATAGGAAAATAGAATGCATAGTAATTAATCCATGAGCGGTCCAGATTGATTTACTTTAATCGACTGGTCCGTATTTAAAGCAAAATCTTTTAAATAAAATATCATATATTCTATTTATATAAAAACATTTTACTATGCAAACACTATGCAACACTATGCATAATAAAATATAATATATTCTATTTATAGAATAACTTTAATAAAGTATTACATTTTATATAAAAGATGTTTACATTTTATTACGTTAATAATACGAATGAAACAAAAGCGTCATTATCATTTATAATAATTCATATTATTAATCGACAATAATGGAATCAAAATGGTGACTTCTCACATAAGCATCGATAATCAATCTGGTGTGCTTCTTATGCAACCACACGTATTCATGTACTTTTACTACCGAGTAGTTCAACAAAGATCAAGCAGTAAAACTTTTGTCGTTATTTGATAAAATATTTTTTGTCGTTTTTCAATCCGACAATAATTACATTAATAGGGTCCACCAATGATTGGTAGTTGTAATGAATATTCCCTCGCTAAAAATATTCCCTGAACCAATCGAATATAACATAACCACTTGCATACTTTGCAAAATTTATAAATACTACCCACAACTATAATATTATCTCAAATTCACACCATAATATTAAAAATTATTTCGATAAAATTTAAATCTTTATTGATAAAATCTGGGGTCTTACACTTGTGGTTAGAATATACATGACATATATAACAATATATATAGACTGGATGTAAATGACATAAAATAAATGACACAAGATGTTTTAAGTGGTTCGGAGACTGAACAACTCCTAATCCACTCTTCTACTCCAACGAGCAGGATATCCACTAAGGATAGGGTTCCTGAGACCACTTACAACTGAACCACTAAGGTTCTTTCAACTTACGTAGTCTCGACACCGAGTCTCCGTATTTCGATCACTAAGACCAGGTCACTTAGACCATAGTTTGGTCACTAAGACCAGGTTTCTTAGACCCATGTTCATGTTTGTTGATTGGTTGGATATGTTGTTAAGATGGAGTTTAAGCTCTTTCTTCTTCTGGTACTTAATAACTTGGCTGTAATCATTTTCTTGGTGTTGCTGATCTTTGACGTTGATGCTTGACTTCTTCTGGTATTCAGCAGTTACTCATGATCATCCTTGATGTGTTGTTAAACTTTGTAATTCATATTGACATCTTCTTGTACTTAGTAGCTTTGAACACTTATTGGATTATAGAATGCATCTGTTCTACGTAATCGTCTTTTTAGCTTTGAGTGTTATCGGTGAATCGTAGAGTGGTTCTTGAGGTTATCATTCTGATTTGCTACTCTTACTTCACCTATATCAACGTCTTGACACTTTGGCTCTTAGTTCTCATCATCTCGACAATTTGGCTCTTCTCTACTTGGCCCTTTGGCTCTTCAGCTATTTGGCTTTGTACTCTTTGGCTCATCGGCTTTTCTGTACTTTTCTTGGTATTACAACTCTAGCTCTTGTGCATTATGTCGCACATTCTTTTATACTTAGGCCAACACTTTGGATCTTTTTATTTTGTGCTACGACTCTTTTATTTGGTGCGAAAGTACTTCAGCTCTTTGCTCTTTGCACTTTGACATTTTGATTCTTTTGTTTTCATTGTCGAGCACTCTAACCATTTTGAATTTGAATTCTCAAAGTTATTTATATTCTTTCAAAAGACTTCCCGTTGCAAAGTGTCCATTGGAGCATTTATGGAATAGATATCTCAGTATCCTTGATGTTGACTTGCTGGACTTGTGTCAGGTTACTTTTCAACTAGTCACATCTGACTACAACTTTATCTCCCAACTAATAGATGTATATATTATCTCTTCAAACTAACGGTTAGACACAATAATATGATCTTCGATCTTGTTCAATGATACACTGTCGGATGCCTCAAAACCTTCAATTTGGCAATGTTCCTTTTGTCAGTCTTCTCTGTCAGACGTGACTTTGCTCTATGACCTTGATGATAGTAGACTGATAAGAATCGTAGAGTTGAGTTTTACATTCGCTCTACGATTATTGACTTTATTTTTGCTTTACTATCTGCTCTACGAACTTTGATGATATTATAATGATGTGAATCGTAGAGTTGAGCTTTGTATTTGTTCTACAATTATTGACTTTACTTCTGTTCCACTATCTGCTCTTCTGTTTGCTCTATGAATTTTGATGATAGTAGACTGATGTGAATCGTATAGTTGAGCCTTGCATTTTTCTCTACGATTATTGACTTTACTTGTGCTCTATTATCTACTCTTCTGTCTATTCTACGAATAAGTACTTCATGATGCTTGGGAACACTTGCAGACTTCTCTTTATTCTCTAAATACTTTAATAGCTCTGCGATGCCGAATACAACTCTACGATCTAGCTGTCTCTTGATCCTTTATAATATCAGCTGATGCTCTACGAAATCTTGATTACTCTATGAAATGACTTATTCTTTACGACCAGGCATAGTACTATTGTAATTTAGCCTTTGTAGATACATTCTAAAGATTCTTTGTGATTAGGACTATACTCAAACATTCTTAGAGTATATCTTCTTGTGATCAACTTCCTCTTGTTCGGCCTTCAACTCATCTCCATGACTCATAGTTGAGTTCTACGATCTTTGTCTTTTGCACTTCAATAGATGAGCTGACTCTGCTGTATGTGATCACAGTACGATTCGGTAGAGTGACTCTACGATCGGTTGGTCCTATCGACTATACATGGACAGCTTTAATAAGATCAATCTAATAGATTTGATCTTTCTATTCTAAGTCCTTGTACATGTGTTTCTTAAGGACTTTACAAAACTTATCATTACAAATATACTTTAATCATTTGTTCATCAGATAATGATAATTCAATTTAGATCAACTTAACAATTTTAATCTTTTCTAAGTCTTTGAATATTTGTTTCTTAAGGATTTTACAAAGCTTCTCTTTCACAAGTATACTTTGATCACTCAGTTCATATATATTACATTCATTTGGATCAACTCAGTGATATCAACCTAACATGTTTGATCCTTCTCTATTTTAAGTACTTGTACATTCATCATTTTATTAAGGACTTTACAAAACTTACGTTTACAAATATACTTTAAATATTTCATCATCAAATCTCATACGTTGATAATCTCATGTAGATTCTTTAACATTCTGCACCTCAATAAATCATCCTAATCTATATGCATATTCCTAGCATTCTTAGCTATTTTGTCAAGTGCTACAAGCTTCTTCTCGTTCTCGGTCCACTCTACTATTTTCTTGACTGCTACTTTGTTTGGATCATCAGAGGTAGGAGCTAGCTTGTAGGAATATATGGCCCATTCAACACAACATCAAATAGTTTGTCATCAATAACATCGACCTATACACGTCTGCATATGAACCTTCCAATTAGCAAACTTATATTTTTTGCACAAAGGTGACTTATTTTCACCACCAATCTCAGAACTGATTTTGGTTTGTATCATGATCTACTCAAGCGGTTAAGCTAGTTCAAGAGAACTAGAGTTTGGATACCACTTGTTATTCCTAAAGGCTCGAAGAGATCTAGAAGGGCGGGTTGAATAGATATTTTAAAAATTTTGGTTTAAAGAATTAGTACCAATGTTAAATTAAACAAGTTAATTTTTTGATTATGCACAGTGGAATGATGTTTTGAAAAACCCCATCAAAAATTAATAAGAAATCACAGTTCTAAATTTAGTGTAAGAAAATGTAGACAAGTCACAGGGATAAAACGAAGATAGATTTAAATGCAAAACGTAGAGCGTAAAATAGTAAATTACACAAAGACTTTTAAGAGGTTCGGAGCACAAAAGTTTCCTAGTCGTCTCTTCTATTCCGACAGTAGGGATATTCCACTAAGGAAGGGTAATCACTCATATTACAGTTCACTAAGAACTGATTTACAATTGATTTACTAAGAATCCTTCAAGTCGCGTAGACTTAGAATATACACAAATCACTAAGATCGAATCACAAGAAAATTAAAAGATTTGAGACGCTGTTAAGTAACATTAAGCTTTTTGATCACAAGACTTGGCATCAGTTGAGACTTTTAAAGTAGAGTGAGTAAAGTATGAGCTCAGACAGGCAGCACTTCAACTTGATCAATTTTTCTTTATATCTCTTCTTTGGTTGTTTGAGGCTGCTCGTCTATTATAGATTCACATTGGGATCATTCTGTTGTGATATGACCATTAATCTATTCTGACTTGAACACATGTCAATTTTTAATTGTTTTAATTTGAAATGCGATCAGCTAAGACCACTTCAGATCGCTTTTATTATACAATGTTAAGTGCAGATGTAACCGCGTGTTTTTGTCCTTAACAGATATAACTGTTAGACATAATTTTAAGAATGCATTAGCCTTATCCTTATCGACAACCTTTGGAAGGATCATCATTGGGATCTTCGGTCCTAGGTGTACGATATTATCATAACCTACGATTCTGCCTAATCGCAAAGTTATATATCTGATACTTCATGGTATTCAACTTTACGATCAATCTTCAGACTTAGCTTTTGAACAATACATTTTTATTAAGAAATGGATCAACCTAATAAATTTGATCCCTACACTAAGTTCTTTTACATAAATTGTCTTTTTAATGTATTTACAAAAGTTACTGGTTTTACATATTAAATTCTCATTTTATCATCAAATCAAACATATGCATAAGTTACTAACACTAATCACTCTATGAAAATGATTATTATGATCTTCAGTGCACGAACGTAGAGTTGGTCTTCAAATCGTTGAGTTACCTTACTCAATGATAGTGAATTTACGATTCTGAGTTGCTTTTGCGATATGATTTTATGATTTAGTTCTTGCTCAACGGTCTCAAAGTTTTTTCTGATAGACTTAACTTCTTTACTCCGCGATATTAGAGTTGACTTAGCTTTTACTCACCGAAGTGTAAGACTGTCAATTGGGCTAGAGCCTAAGGTTGTCCAAACTTAACCATTCAAATATTAACGAGCTTTAGCTTGGGCTTGAGCTCAATCTATTCGAACTTGTAATATGTTGTTCAAGCTCAACCCATACGTGACAACGAGTTTCATACATTTTTTCGAGCAAACCCAGATAAAAAAGATCAAAATTAATAAACTAAAAATGAATAACAAAAAACTAATGCAACTCATTATTAAAATGATATTAACTCATCTTGACAAACTATTGATAAAAATATTAAAATTTTTACGATTCATAAGATCAAATATCATTAAAAAAATAAAAAGTTTGATATTAAAATATTCAACTAATTAGGTAATAAACATCTTTAGATTATTTAGACTAGTTAAAATGACAAAACATTTAAAAACTAAATAAGTTTTAAAAAAACATAATACTTAATTTAGTTAAAGTCTCTCTCTCTTTCTCTCTCTCTATATATATATATATATAAACTAAAAGTATAAATATGTAATAATTAGTATAAATAGTCTATATATTTATATATTTTTAATAGTATAATTCGGTCAGATCTATTATGGACCAAACGACCTATTGATCAAACTCAATTCGATTTTCTTTTCGAGCTTGAACTTTTGTCTAAGGTTGAGCTCTCAAATTAAATTCGAGGGGTCGAATGATCGGATTTCAAGCTTAACCAACTCAATTGACAATCCTACCCATGTGCATAATTCATTGATCAGCTTCAACTATACGGAGTATATTATATGACTATACCCTACGATTATAGATCTACATAACAAATTAGATTTCTAACTAATTCTTTTTATATAGAATTTCAATAAAGACTTGACAAAATTTATTTGCTTTACAAATATACATTATAAATCTGTCATCATCAAATCAAATAGAAGATAATATACTTCAAGTTTTTATTTCAATTTTTTTTTTTGGGTGTGTTCAAGTTTTTAAACTTTAATAGCAGTTGTGTGATACTAAAAATTATAATAAGAAAGTAATGACAAATTAAGAAAAACATATTGCCTTTTAATACTAAAATGAAAATGTATATCTTTTGATGAAACAAATTAAGAAGGAACTCATATGTTGATCAAAGCTGACTGGCATTTTAAACTTCATATGTTTAAACTCCAAATGAATTACATACAAATAAAAATAATATACTTGAAACCCTAATTTTCCTTTAAGGGAAGTACAGAATTCCAATTTAAACCATGAAGCTTCATTTACAAACATCCCAACTTGGAACAAACTTTTTACGTTTGGATCGAGTGTAAAGAGAAATGAATGAAATAAAAATAAATATTTGATGATAATTTTAATATTCCTTTGGAATAAAAATTCATTCCATCCCTTTATTTTTTATTTGGATATATATGATAATTTTGTCATTATATGACAACACCTGCCACCACCAACAACAATCAAACACACTTAAAATACCTTAAAATTATTTCATTCCGTCCTCCCATTCCATTTCTTCAATCCAAACGCAGCAAAGGAGTGAAACTGAGCAGCTATTGTCTGCAAGTAGTTCTGCCAAAAAAATGCGTTGAGGCCAAATTTTAAGTTGCGCCATGCTTCCCACAAATGAACTATGATCTACTCTGTTTATTTCCTAATTTGGCTGATCTCTTGTTCAAGAAGCTTTTTCAACCATGTGTAGAAGGTCCTCAACAATTTCAGACATTGGCGGCCTGAATTCCGGCTCCGTCTACAAAATAAAAGATTGTATTCAAGTGGGATGCATTTTCATATGAAGCATCAGAAAATAAAATATAAAAAAAATATACTCAACGTGCACAATCAAGAATATATGGAAATAGAATGGCTCCTCGCAAGCAATAATATTGCCAATGAATTGATATATTTTCTATCAAATTTTGTTTCTCGATTATGATCAATGAATTGGGAGTGCAAAAAAGAACTATAAAGCCATCTAGATTCTAGAACTAGATGAATTTTCTGTTTATGTTCTTATTTGTCCCCATTCTTTACCTCTTTGTTACTTGGAAAGGGGATAATGAGATGACAAGCTTAAGGCAGATGGTAAAAAGGCTAGAAGTTCTCTCTTTTCTTTAAGTTTTTTTGTAGTGTTTCTTACTTCATGCTGTATCAAGTGTACTGAAAAATAATGATAACTGAAAAAGAAAAGGAATTAAGAAAGAAGAAAACTCACCTGTACACACAAGGAAATTATATCAGCTAAACGAGATAAAGACTTTGACGGATATGATCCCTTTAGGGAAGGATCAACCATTCTTGACAAAGCATTTATATCATGAAGTTGAGGGGTTGCCCATCTAACCAGAAATTGCTCCCCTCTAGGCCGCGACCTAATCAATATGAATAAGGATATAGGAGCAATTGTTTAGTTAATCCCACACCAAAAAGTTGATATTTATATCATTTGGTTCTAGTCAAGGTGAAATAAGAAGCTCCCAGAGATCTAAGCCATTCATCAGTCATATTCTGTTGAATAAGATCACTGACCTGTCATAAGATTTCCTCCCTGTAAGAAGTTCCAACATAACAACTCCAAAGCTGTAAACATCACTCTGACAAGTATAATTGCCCATCTCAAGTTCTGGGGCACTATAACCAGAACCTTGGAACTGGTGTATGGACAGAAGTCAATAAAGTTAGTATATAAGATAAACTTAATTGAAACACGTAACTCAATATACAGATTTCATTTGCACGAGTTTTTTACTTTTAGAGTTTTTCCAGACCCACACACACAACATGTTGCTATTCGAATTGAATCAAGTTTTCCTCTGCGTAGTGTCAAGCATTAAGAACTCAGCTCTATGCTGATGATGGGATAGACTGAGTCCTTATTTCAAGGATTGATCTACAAATCGGAGATCAGATTCAAGCTGGGTGCTAGTCCGTATTAATCGGAAGCCTTAGATATCTCAAGTCTCAACCAGTATAGGATTCGTACACAACAAGTCTCAATTATAGGAAGATTAATTCAATTAATCCAGTTACTAAGTAACCATCCAGTAGGTTTGTAAAAGCATGACAAAGAAATATAGGCATATTAAAGATACACTCATCAGACTTTTCTCGATTCCCTGGTACTCACTCATTTCCTTAATATATAACGTTTTAGAGTTGGACACATATATTAAGAAACTTAATTACTGCTAATTAAATATGCTACCAAATGCCCAAAACACCCTTTCCTTTGTCTATTCATCTACTTTCTCTCTCCTCATCTTTAACCAATATGTAGTTATCCCATAAACTTAATTTCTCATATAACTAATTTTTCTCACCCACTCCCTCTATCTACATCATCTCACTTTTCACTTTTCTTTTTTTTTTTTTTTTTATTTTTTATTACTTGCATACAATTTTTGTTAGCTCTCTTTTTCTTTTCTACCATTTTTCCTTATAATTAAAAAGGTATTCCATGGAGTATTTAGATTATGTATGCTCTTATAAAACAGAATAAACTAAACTATATTAACCATAGATGCAACTAATTAAAGAAATAAATTTAAATATTTTGCAATTAAAAAGACACAAAATTACTTCCACTTTTTTGTGTGGAGAAAACAAGATTATATTAAATAGAGTGATTGCAAGAGAGAGAGAGTCAAATAGGAAGGAGAGAGAAGAAAAAGAAAAGGAGAGTGAGTCAGATAGGGAAGGAGAGAGAAGTAAAAGAAGAGAGGGAGAGAGAGGATAATATGTAGATTGCACGAATATACACAAAGAATGGAAACGAGTATTGAAAATTATAGATAATTTATTTTAAGGGGTAATTTGGGAAAAATTATAACCAATTCTCCTAAAAATCCTAGAACGACAGATATTTTAGAACAAAAAAATTATCCTAAAACGTCAAATATTAAGGAACAAGGAGTATTAACATAAGACTCTTTTGAACACCAAACTCACAACTGTATATCAATTTTTAGAAGCTTAATGAAGTATTCACTTCAACGATATTCCCATCACTAAACTCACAAGAATTTAAGCCCGTCCTAGAATCATAAACAAACATATAGAGAGGGAAGCAAAGGGTTTTCACTCTTCTCCCACAAACTCACACAAATATAGGCTGATCAGAATTGAATAGTGGAAGCAAATATCAAGAATTTTACAAGTATAGGATGATATGTTAAAGTGTGAACTTGTGATTAATCATAACAAAGATTCCACTTCCCAAGAACACACATAATAAAGATAATTATAAAAAGAAAAAAGCCGAAAAACTCAGACCTGTGTATTAATTATTAAATGTAGATCATTACTTAACTTGAAGAAAAATTATGTATGTAACTATATCATCAACACGACTTACAAAGAAGAAAGAAAATTAAAAAATCCTAATTCACTATTTATTCTTGAACGAAAACTAATAATCTACAAATTTTAAAAATCTTATAACCAGGAATTACCTGACTTATGTAATTAGATGATATCAATGGAGCCAAACCACAATCTGAGGCACGTACAGCAAACCCATCATCAAGAAGCAAATTCGCAGACTTGATGTTCTGGTGCACAATGGGTGGTTGACAAATCTCATGCAGATATCTTTGCCGTAAAACAAGGAGAAAACAATCAGTCTCCAATTCATTGTGGATGTCAGATGTAAGATCTGCATGTTACAGCAGGAAAAGCTTGCAAATAACAAAAACAAAATAAAACTGATTGAAATGATTGATCCAAACAGATCAACCAAGGGAGCTATTACCAGGAATGGAGTCGGAAAATCTTGTGACACCCAAGGAATATATTAAATTTTGACTTCTACATTCAAAAACTAGCGCTGGCGGATTTTATAGTAAATTATTATAATGTGAAGTTTTTTCCTCTGTTCTTTTTTTTTTTTTTAAATATCAGTTCGAGTATAATTGTAAACCACAAAATCTAAACAGATCTAAGAGTTTTTTTTAAAAACAAAAGTTTTTCTCTAAAAGTAGAAAAATTGATCAAAGACTTTTTACCATGAAAGAATGATTACAACAGTAAGTAGTAAAATTAATGGAGCTGAAAAGGCTAATGGTGGGGATCATCAAAGCAATATAAATGGGGTATTTTTTAAGTTTTAAATTTGAAACAAAAAGACAAAGTATGTCGAATGTTTTGAAGGGGCCATGGCCTAGCAACATATTAGGTATAGAACTGTAACTTTTTCCAGAATTCTGATCCTAAGAAATTCAGTATCCAAATGGATAATGACTGTATCCAGCTACTTACTCTAGGGCTCTTGCTGCTTGAAGCGCCAAACGTATCCTAGCATTCCATGATAGATGCTTGTGAATTTCATCATCTATGTGCAGTGCTTCATAAACCGTTCCATTACCACAACACTCATATACAAGTAACCGGTGTCCATGCTCAGCACAGAAGCCCACAAGTTGAACTATGTTAACATGCTGTAGTTTGGAAAGACTAGAGACAAGATCGAGAAAATCTTCATCACTCTGTTGCCTGGAAGCTGCAATGTCCAGTTTCTTAACAGCCAGTAGCTAAATTTCGAATGAAACACCATAAATGGATGGAGTCAGCCATGATTCAGTATATAGTTATACTCAATAGGCAACATTATAAAACCTAGTTTAACTATAAGAAAGAGAGAGAGAGAGAGAGAGGGTGGGTTATTGTCAAAATTTCAAAAATTGGATAAAAAACACATCTAGTTACTAAAAATGGGAGTCAAAAAGTCCAGTTGATAATCAAAAGTCAGCTGTTTGGGAAGCTTAAACACCACTCAATATGTACAAGAAAACCAGTTTCAATTTTTGAAAAACTAAACCCTCATGTAACACAATACATATTGACAAAAAAAAATGCAATTAGCACAATTGGCCATAATTTTTTTTATTGAAAAACTGATAAATATATAACGTAAGAGAACCCATTAAGTACAAGAACCCAGTAATTAAAGTTTTCTTGGCAATCTATTCCAATTTAAACAAAAACAATATTACCTTTCCATCAGGAAGCTCAGCTCTATAAACTGTACCAAGTATGCCTCCTCCAACGAGATTTTCTTGAGAAAAACTATTTGTATATTGTTGAAGAGATGCAATGGAGAAAGTCCTTCCAAAGCTCAATCTTTCTGCAGTATGTCTTTTAGATGCAACTGGGGGAACATTTGGTCTGGCAACTACCCTTTCAAAAGGATGAAGTAGGGGAGGTAGGGGTGGCGGCGGCAGGATATTTTCATCCATTCCTGTTTTGTCTATCTCATGATCCTCTTTACGCTTAGGTACTGCAGCCACTTCTTCCAACTCCTTTTCATGTTCAGCCTCTCTCTTTGAAATTAAATTATTTCTTCCATAAATTTTTCCACCTCCAGCCGGTGGACTAACAGCCTCTTTTTGAGCTGTGCACAAATAATAAGAGACCAAATGTTAATCAAATATTAAATTACAGAAAAGATGTAATTTAAAGAAAGAAAATCAAATGGATGTCTAGAACACCTTTCCCGTTATGACTATATGGTTTCAGCAGTGTCATGTTGTGCTTAGGGTTATCTTTGGGGCCATAATCTACATCCATTTCATGCCTCTTGGGAACTTTTTTGGACACTGGACTTCCTTTGCAGCAACTTGACATGAAAAGCCAAAGTCCCAAGGCTAGCACTATAACTATGATCAACGCTGCAATGGCAGTCCACACAACTCTTTTGGTTGTCAGAAATTTTTGACTTTTAGAAGAATGCGAGTTTTCTGGAGCAGCTGGGTCATTTGGTTGTATAGTAGGGAATTCTTCAGGAGGTGGAGCCCCAGTCGGGGATTGTGAAGGAGGTGAGGCTGGTGATGATGGGATTATTGTAACGTTAAACGGGTTTCCAGCTTGCCTGTATAACAAATTTAAATGTTAGTATGTTACAAAATAAAGCAATTGAAAATTATTACTCTCTTTGTTCCAAAATATAAGGTCATTAATTATTGACTTTTTGAAGTCAATTTGGTACATTTTCAAACTCAAAATTGACATAGATTCATTTAATTTTACTCAATACAATGATGAATATACTATCCAAAAATTACTACTAAAAATTTATTGTTTCGTAATTCTTAATGAAATTTATCAATTTCAAGTTTGAAAATGTCTCAGATTTACTTTCAAAATCAATAATGATCTTATAATTTTGAACGGAGGGAGTACAACATTAACCAGATGCTAAAAAATCATATAATTTATAAGTTAACACTAACATCTACTGACTACCAATACATTCAATCATTTTTACATTGGTGGTATTAACACCACTAGTCTTTGATTTCTTCCTTCTCATTATGAATTCATTTCCGCATATTATGAAAAGGTTGTATTCATTTAATAAAAGTAGTACATCAGATCATTCAGATATAATCATCACAAAAGAAGCCAGAATTCGGGTTTGAGGAGGTTCACCACAAGAGGATTCAGTATTTTGGCAATTTCAGAAAATGGAGATTTGGGGATTCAACACATGTTTAAATATTCAATAAATTTATATATATACACATAAATACATGTATTAGTAGTATATATACACAAACATAAATATTTTAATACCAATAATAATAATTCTTGATAAAATGTAAAAACATTCTATTTGATTTGACCCGCTGATCCAAAGACTAATTTTTCTTTAGATTTTTTTCTATCCACACTTGCTCTTTCTAAAAAATTTGCTCTCATCACTTTCTCCATCAAATTATTTTCTCTCTCTAAAATTCCCTAATCACTTTCTTTCTCTAATTCTTTTTCCCCTCTCTGCAGTCTCTATCAAAATTCTTTGACCTATTTTACTTTTATTCACTTTCTCTTTCGAAAAATCAGATTAATACCAGGCCAGGCCACCAATCTCATGTGTAAATATAATTGACATATATATATATAGAGAGAAATCAGATTAATGCTCACTCCCCGGACCCGGCGGCGGTTTCGGTCATACAACCGTCGTCTATACTTTTAGCGACGGACAACAAGCGTCTAAAAGTATCGGTTGTATGTAGAATGTGTAAATATAATTGATATATATATATATATATATATATATATATATATATATATATATAAAGGAAACCATGGATGAAGAATTTTTCGTTTGTCTCCACCTGAAATTGGGAATAGTCAGCAACTTCTGGGGTACAGGTCCGAGAACAGATTATTCTCAATATTCCTGAGGAACAAGAAACAAATTATTCAAAAGTTCTAAATATATTGAAGAAGGATAAATTTAAATATTTGATATCAGTATAAGGAAAGAATAGTACAAATCTATTAAGGGAAGATCTTGCAAAATATCAAGGGTCCCAATAAGACGATTGTCCTGCAAGTGCCTGCAATCCAATAAATAAACATATGAAGATAGGAATGTGCAATGTGATTAAAAAAGAAAAGGTATTGATTAAAATTATAAGTTTAAAAACTCACAATGTGGCAAGAGATGATAAGTTCCCTATTGAAGGAGGCAGTTGGCCATTCAAATTGTTACCAGACAAATCCCTGAAGCATTATATGTAAGTAGTTATGTAGATTACTCTCACTTATACCTTAAAACAGTAAACATAAGAAAAAGAATAAAAGGGAATGCCTACAATCTAATTAACCCAGTAAGTTGTTGAAAGCTATCTGGTATTACTCCTGTCAAATGGTTATTGTTCAAAGCCCTGATCAGAATAAAGCGAAGATATAAAATGAGCAAACAATTACCATAATAATAATAAAGCTCATTCAGTACCAATTGAATAGAACTTACAAGTCTGTCAGTTGAGCTAAAGAGGAAAAAGTCTCCGGGATGCTTCCAGTGAACTGGTTACCTGAAAGATCACTGCAATATGCAAAAGATAACAAATGGCTTAAGTAAATAAAAAGTACGAGATAGCATGCCAAGACACCAAGTGAGTTCAGCAGCAACCCAAGTTTTAATCAAAACCAGCTCACAGAATTATGTGTAAGAGAACAAATGAGGTTCAAACATACAAGCTTGCAAGTGTAATGGGCAAATTTGATGGAATACTTCCCCCAATGTGGTTATTGCTCAGTTCTCTGCTTTAAAAAAAAACGTAATTATGATAAGGCTTTCAGAAAAAAATCTCTTTCAATTACAAAAATATAGCGAAGTTTTAATATTGGGCAAATCAAAGTCCTAATGCTTTCAACCAAATCTATTCTTATAAATGACATGAGAATAAAAAGATCATTGCAGTAGTGGGTAACTCAAGAAGGAACCAAAAAATTAATAGATGATCTTGTATTAATGAAATACTTACATTTGTAAGATAGAAGCAAAGAACCCTAAACTCTCGCCCAGTACACCCCCCAAATTCGCGCCATTTAAAACTCTGTCGATTTAAAAAGCTTAAATTAAGGATATGACCAACACGTGTACAATGGGGTAAAAATCTAGAAAGGAAGATCATACATTCCGGTTATGTTAGCATTGACACACAGTACACCCTGCCAACCTTCAGCACAAGGGTCTCCGGCAGCTGCTACCCACCCAGGAAGAGTTGGTGAGCCCAGAGCAGCATATAAAAAATTCATTGCCACAACTGAAACGGAACAGGAACAGGTAGATAATTAAGAAAACTGCCATACCTCATACACTACTTATACAAAAAGAGAAAAAAATAATCTGAAACAAAATTCATTTCTTTTGATGGTAGCATTAAAGGACAAACTGTTCTCAAAATCATAGATAAGGCTCCAGAATTCAGATAATGGACCAAACAAAAATAGTAACTTAAAAATATAAAATTATATATGTACATCCACAATATAATGATATATATATATATATATAGAGAGAGAGAGAGAGAGAGAGCCAATATTGGAAAAGAAAGAAATACTAAATGATTGAGCAATGCTTTACCATCTCGAGGATCTGTAACCCCCCGGCAAGTTGCAAATGCTGCCATCAGACCCACAAGAACCCGCACATATATAGCCCAATTGAAATGCCCCATCAGCAAGTAAGGCCGCCCAATATCTCAAATTTCAATTCTTTCTTGCTCTAATTTCTTTCTTCCACATAAACTTTTCCAATTGAAGCTACAAGAAGAATGACAGCTGAACACTTGAGTACATTACTGAAACCTGCAAGAAAGAAAAAACCCAATAGTTCAAACAGAACCTTTTTGGGTTTATAAAGCAAAGAGGAAGTAGATCATTAAAACAGCAAAAAAAAAAAATATAATATAATATAAAAACCCACAGAAGCCAGCCATCCAAAAAGTTAAAATGGTTATCCAAATTGCACATTTTGCAACAAATATTCAAATCAAAATAAAACAAAGATACAGAGACAAAGTCAATACTCCATCAACTGAGATTTACTACAAAATACACTAGAATTAGATAGAAGTAAGAGGAATGAGGAGTGAGAGAACCCTAATCTGTGAAAGTTTTGCAAGTGACAAAAATTTTAAAAGTTGTTCTTAGTGGATTAAGCCGACAGTATTTTATATATACAGTACAATCCTTTCTTTCTCTTGAGTCTTGATCTCAAATTAGTTTATTTGAACAATATATATATATATATATATATATATATATATATATATATACACACTAAAATACTAGTAGACAGTTGAAATTCAATGGCTCTAGAGTCTAGAGTGAAGAGTCCCAGCATTTGGGTTTACTTTCTCCACCATGCTATTTACATGCCCATTCATTTGCCCACTAGTCAGTCCAATTTGGTGAAATTTTTAACCATCACATTTAGAATAATAAACCTTTTTTTAATAACTAATTAGAATAATAAACTTATTACAATTTCCTTTTTATGAAGAGTTAGACTAATAAATCATAACACGTAATTAAAATAAGAATAATAATATTTAATATAAATACTTTATTAATAAGGTAATCATATGAATAAAATTTTAATTTTTTTTTATAAATTTGTTACATTTTTTAAAAAAGCGGTTTCAATGAATTTATTCATTTGAAGTCAACTTGAAAAACTTAAAAGCATAGATTCATTTACTCCCTTTATTTATAAAACATCATTAAACCTTCTTCTTTTTTAGCTAATTAAAAGATAAAGCCGTAGGTTAAATGTCTTGGTCTGCGCATTTAACTAGTCTCCACAATTGATGTTGCATAATGTAATACAGCTTTATTACTTATTTGACAAGAAAAAACATTTCCCTTCATGGCTACAACTTTTAAAAAAAAGTAAAAAAAAAACTACATTTAAGTAAGGTCTTTGTTTGTTTGTTACATTAATGTAATACAGCTTTATTATTGCTAAGCATGATATTGATTTGAAAAACTCTTAATCCAGTTAAGACATAAAATAAAATCTTAATAATTAAGAGGTACCTCTTAATAAAAAAAATTTGATAACTTTTTTATATAAATATATTCAACAATATTATACACTCATTTTTATTAAATTGAATATTTAATATTATTAAATAAAATTTTACCTTTTAAAATAGCAAAATAGTGTCATTAAGAGACAACTTACTTTTTAGTTATCAAACAATTTTTTAGATTCAGACCTCATAATCATTCAAATGATCTAATTTATTAAGACATCATAATCATTCAGATCTTAATTCTCAAGTTTATCAAACACAAGCATTAATTATTTAGTTTTCAATATTACCCCAAGTATTAAATATAATTTTCGTTCTCTCACAATTTTTTGTTCAATAAATAACACTCTCTTCTTAATATAGGCAATTGATATTATATTTAATACTCCCTTCGTCCCATAATATATGACGTTTTAGAATTATGCACAAGAATTAAAAAAATGATTGGAAAACATTAAATATAGTATCAATTGTCTATAATACCCTTAAAATCTCATTTATTACCATACTTATCTCATACTGTCTCTCATCTGTAACATTTTCATATGAGGGATAATTTTGGAAAGATTGTAATTAATTCTTCTAAATTTTTTAAAATGTCAAATAATTTGGAAAAAATAAAATCATCTAAAATTTCATATATTATGGGACGGAGGGAGTACCATACAATTATTTTTTTAATAGTTATGCACAACTTACAAAAGAATAACTTTATAATTATGGTATGAGGTAAAGAATGCAATAATATCCTAATCAAGTAAAGTAGTAAACTACTTTAATATTAAATGTTAGTGTAAAGTGAACACTTTAATTTCCCCATTTTTGAGTAATGTGGGAAAGTTTAAAGATTAAATACCGCGTAGAGAGAATTTTGTTGAAATTTTAAATGAAAATTACAAATCTATGAATAAAATATTCAATGAGAACATTGAATATTTTAAATTGTGTTTGATAAAATTAAATATTAAGATCTAAACACTTTAGACATTTGAATAATATAGAATGTATGTTTAGAATTGTATCTAAATGAAAAAAATATTATTTAATAATTAATTTTTTCAAAATATTTGAATAACACTATTTTATCATTTTAACCTCATATCCACTATATTAAATTTCAGCAACAAAAAAAAAACTACTCTTCTCTATTTTCTTCCCTTCATTCTATCTCCTCCCCCAAACCATTCAATTATTTCCTGCAACTCCCAACAATTGTGGGCATAATCATTTCTCTTCTAGATTTCCACATTTCCTTCAAATTTGTCATCAACCCATCTTATTGTATTCTTCTTGCAACACGAAATTTTCGGAGGTTTAATTCATTTTTTTCTTCAGAAAATTACAAAGAAATCTGTTTGCGAGATCTAAAAATTTTCAGGTGGGTATCTTGAATTTTCTACAAGTTTGTTAAATAGATCAGATTTTTATTGCATTTTGAGTCATATTTTGATACCCAATTGGTTGAAACGATCTTTCTACGCGTCTCAGAAAAACGCGTCCTGCACTAGTAAACAAATCAACACCGAAAGTTTGACGGTTTAAACCGTCAGAGGATAACTTTGGAGTGAGAATCAGTACAAACCGGCACAAGGTTAACAATAGAAGTTGTGTGCTCTAGTGTTGGGTGTAAAATTTTGCATGTTACCTTTGTCACCCTGTGCTCATATACTCCTCCCACCGCCTCGCATGCAACTGACTCCAAGTGATCTCATCTAATTGCATGCAAAATCACTTGCTGGTCACCTCCATGTCCCCCACTAATTAAGATTAAGCCAAATCTTCATTAATATGTTGGGTGAACAGTTAATATGAAACAACCCGGGTCAATTCCGAGTCCGGAATAAATTTCGGGTCAAATCTCAAGTCCGAATCGAATCAAATCCATCAAAATAAGGCCTCAAACTACTGACCCAATAGTATCTTATTAGGTCATCTTAGCCCACCAAAGGCTCCCAAAAGGTCATGACTTGAAGTTAAGTTTCTGACGTCCCCGTCAGAACCGATCACACACACGGGCCAAAGATCTTTGTCTCTCTAGCCATTGTGGGATAATACCGGCCGGCTTCATGTCCCCACCTCCGGACCTCCATCTCTCCATCGTGGGATAATACCACCAGCCTTCGTGTCCCCACCTCCCGTGACCGTCGGATGACGGGACTCGAGCTTTGAGAGTCGGCTTTGATCTACATATGAAACAACCCGGTCAAATCCGAGTCCTAGGAATAAATCTGAGGTCAAATCCAAAGTCCGAATCGAATCAAATCCATCAAAATAAAGCCTCGAACTCTTCGTCTCAATAGTATCTTCTTGGGTCATCTTAGCCCACCACAGGCTCCCAAAAGGTCATGACTTGAAGGTACTATTGGTAGTAACTTATTTCCTTATATGCATACAAATTTTTCCCCTATCTTTCGATGTGAGACTGAGGTGTTACACAATACTTATCTAACCAATACCCATTAGCCCAAGCCCACAAATACCCTCACGGCCTCACTTAAATGATGGCTCAATACTCCAAATGCCCAAATAAATGTGGCCCAATAGGTCCAAATAAATATGACATAACATTGCCCCCAGTCTTTTATTAAACAGAATGTTTAATAAAATTGTACTCCCTCCGTCCCATGATAAAAGTCCTTATTACTATTTTGGGTAGTCTCATGTTAAATGTCCACTTTTCTTTAATAACCAAACTTTTACATATTTTTTTCCTATTATGCCCGTAGCATTAAATATCTCATACTTTTCTTATTCTAATTCTCTCTCCATATTTAATAAGTATGGAGAGATAATATTTTGAATTAAATAGCTAGAAAGTCACTCTCTCACCTACATTGAAAATAATTAATGACATATTATTATGAACAATTTTGTCATTTCATTCATATTCTTAATATGCGTAAAAAGTCCACCAGGACTTTTATCCTGGGACGGAAGGAGTATATAAGAATGGCCTAAACAATAAAGAAGCCCAAATGAGACTGACCGAGGCCCAATCGGTAGAAAACCCAAATCAAAGGATAACTCTTCAAATTCACCCTCATTGTTGTCATTAAATGAATCGCCCTCGAGTTTCGGAAACAACTGAAGGGACAGCCACTATAAAAATCCATTTCACCCAAATTTGACGATTTTATTTGCTCATTTTGAAATCTCAGTGTTTTTGCTTTCTTCCTCCTCTCGATTTCTCTCTTCTTTATAAACTGTTAGCAATGGCTTCTTAGAACCCATAATGTTGTCCCAATTTCTGCAACACCCGTATCTTCCACCCCTTCTGCTCAAAATCCCACCAATGTCTCTTCGGAGACAAACCCCAAATCCACCACCTCTTCTAGTAAAATTCCCCCACCTAATCCTATTCCAAACCCTTCTCTGTTTTTTCAAAAATGAAGAACGATTCCTCCATGCCAATACTCCTTCCATACTTACAGAGGTTGACCTCCGTAACATTCGAACATGCTACCAGATACTCACCTCGTGAGAATGCCCACTCTTTCTGAGCGAATGTATCTTCGTCCTGAAGGATGGACTGCCATGCCTATGACCCTTCTGGAGAAAGGGATTCACTTTCCCCTCCATGCTTTCATCGTTACCCTTTTAGGGTTCGTGGGTGTTGGATTTGCCCAATTAGTCCTTAACTCCTATATTAACATCTTTGTCTTCATTGCTTTCTGCCATGAGATAGGGATTATGTAACGCCCCCAAAATTAGGTATACATCACCCATCTTGGCTCGTCAGATACATGGTACAGAATTCAAATACAACTTACTAATACAACTGGTATGTGGTATGCAATCGACAAACATAAACTGTGAGTTTGAATACAAATATTATCTACTAGAGATTATATAAACTCAAAAGGAGTCCTCATTACAATTATTATCACACTATTTCACAGAATAGTGAGGACTACTAATGCTATCCTCTGGACCATCACTCCGTTCCCAGGCTGTCGTCAAATTTATATTCTCATTTTACGAAGAGAACAATGAAAGAAAGGTGAGCTCAACTAGCCCAAGAAGAAATATTATGACTAAGATAATGCGAGAATAAATTATCGTTAGCCTTCAACCGGTGTTAAATTGATAAAATATAACAACATCAAGTTTAAGCTGCGGTGGATCAAGCAATCCATTAAAAAAGTCCAGTAGAGAATAGAATCTACTATCTTTTATGATTTAAAAGTTTTTCATCACTTTTATATCGCTGAGACTTCGACAATAAATAATCCACATCATCCTCGCACTACTACCAAGGATATTCATTAGGTCACGACCACAAATTCCATGCACTACTGGTGCCAAGGATATTTGTGTATTCATCAATGGTCATGATCATGCCAACAATCGTCCATCAATGCACTACGGGCCAATGAGAACTTTTACCACATCATTTGTAATATTACGGCCATGATTACATCGAATAATCCTCGGTCATAATCATACCAAGTCCATCTACGCACTACTTCAGGCCACGTAGATGACTTTCAACAAAATATAAACATGAGGATGATGACAATGATATAAAAATTCAATAAAACAAGTTCAAGAATTATTTTATCCGAGAATTATTAACGTCCAAATTGTCAACATGATCTTTGTTTTGTAGAGTAAAATTCAAGAATGATCGGAAGAATATTTCCATGAAAAGATATTGAATGAAGCTTAAATATCGAGGATATTCTACTAATTTTATGGAGTATAAGTGAAAACTTTAACCAAATTTGAGTATAATAAAGAATGGAATAACAAAAGAAATCACCGTGCATGCGGACTTAGCATAGGCGAGGTTATTCAGCGAGAATAATAATAACGGAATCGGTCGGTAAATTTACATGCCAAGCGAGGATGTTCAAGCGAGAATAATAAAGAATGGAATAACAAACGAAATCACCATACACATGCGGTGCTTGATGTATGCATTATTCCAACGAGAATACTAATAAGGGCGAAATCAGTCCCAGATAAAACGCATGACGAGGATATTCCAGCAGAATAATAATAAAGAGCGGAACCGAAGTCCCACGTAAAAGCGCATGACGAGGATATTCCAATGAGAATAATAAAAGACGGAATCGAATTAGGTGTAAAAACGCTTAAACATGATATTCCAATAGAATAGTAAGAAGGCAGAATAATAGAAGAATGTTACCAAGTATAGGGTGATGGCAGCGATATCTGAGTTATTCCAATGAATAATAAGCAATGGAATAACAACAGTTCTCTTCATGAATAAGAAAGAATAACACCCTTTATGAATACAACAAATAATATTCCCTACCTTAAGAAGAAAATCTTTGGATATATAAGTAGTGAAGTAGCGAGAATACTTTCTTCTTTCTCTCTATAGTTTATCTCTCAGAGTTTCAAGTGAATTGTAAGAAAATAATGAATGAATGAGCTTCTATTTATAAAAAAATGGAATGCATAAGTAATTCTAACTCATGAATCAGTCCGAGATTGATTTACTTTAATCTGACGGTCCATATTTAAAGCAAAATAAAATATAATATATTCTATTTATAATCTAATAAAACGAATAACTTTATAAAAGATTTTACTATGCAAACACTTTATCACAGCCTTATGCAAAACACTATGCATAATAAAATATAATATATTCTAATTATTATACAATAAAATGATAGCTTTATAAAAGTATTACATTTTTTATATAAAAAGTTTTACTTATCGCAAAAACACTATCACGGATACTTTATCTGAACACTATCGTAATAGAATATAATATATTCTATTTATAGAATAACTTTATAAAAGTATTACATTTTATATAAAAGATTTTACGTATTATTACATTAATAATACAATGAGTGACTTATCACGTAAGTATCGATAATCGATATCGTGTATTACTTATATGACCACAGCATTATTCTTTGACTTTTATTTATTAAGAGTAGTTCAACGGTATTAATGGTAAAATTTCCGTAGTTATTTTCATAAAGTATTTTTTATCGTTTTTCTCGATCAAACAATAATTACATTGTGAGGTCCACCTGATGATTGTGCCATAAATACGAATATCTCCTGTTTAAAATGAATATTCACGACCAATCGAATATTATATGACAACTTGCATACTTTGCAAAATTTATAAATATTACCCACAACTATAACATTATATTAAATTAATTCCATAATATTCAAAAATGATAATTATAGAAAATTCATTTTTATTCAAAAAGTTGGGGTCTTACAGATTACACCCACTCTTGATTTTTCTTCACACTATACAACTAGTAAATCTCAGTAGCGGTGTGAGACCCCATATTTTATCAATAAAGATTTAAATTTTGTCGAAATAATTTTTAATATTATGGTGTGAATTTGAGATAATATTATAGTTGTGGGTAGTATTTATAAATTTTGCAAAGTATGCAAGTTGTTATAAAATATTCGTTTGGTCGGGAATATTCTTTTTGTTAGGAATATATTAAAACGGCTCAATCATTAGTGGACCTAGCGGAATTATTATTATTTGGTTAAGAAAGCGACAAAAATATCTTTCTATAAAAATAACGGCGGAGGTATTCTGATTTAAAAAGCATTGAACTACCGGTAGTAAAAATACGATGTCTGGCGTGGTTGTATAGTATAGACACGATATTGATTATTATCTTTACGTGAGAAGTCACTCAATTTATCTTTCGATTATTGCTTTTCGATAATTCTTTGCATCATATCTCTTATATTATTGATTCAATTATTGTCACATTATCATATGTATAATATGTTATATATTATTAATTGAGGCGACAAGTTATAAATGATTAATAATTGTTGAAAGATTAAAAAAATGTGTTGATTAAAAATAAAATGATTTGTGGTATGATTTATTGGTAAGTTTGATTATTTTTAGACATTTGTGGTAAGTTTGATTATTTTATGGGGGCCCATTATCTAAGAGTCTCTTCGTCGATAGTAATTACCTTTGTGAATAGTAATTACCTTCGTCGATATAGTAATTACCTTCGTCGATAGTAATTACCTTCGTCGATAGTAATTACCTTTGTGAATAGTAATTACCTTCGTCGATAGTATTTACCTTCGTCGATAGTAATTACCTTCGTCAATATAGTAATTAATTACCTTTGTGAATAGTAATTACCTTTACAGACGTCGAACCACTTGCCGTTTCACATTCTGAGCGTCGAACCACTTGTCGTTTCACATTCTGAGCGTCCGAACCACTTGTCGTTTTCACATTACTGGCGTCGAACCACTTTTCTTTTCACATCACCGATCGTCAAGCCACTTGCCTTTTTCACGTGATGATGGCGGTCTTAAGCTAGAAATCTTCTATAAATAGAGGCCTAGTGCTTCATTATTTTTCACGAATTCACTTTGAAACTACAGAGAGAAACTATAGAGAGAAAGAAGAAAAGTATTCGCTACTTCACCTTGCCGATATTCGGTTCTTCTAAGGTAGGGAATATTATTTGTTGTGCCAAGTAAAGGGTGTTATTCTTCTTATTCATGAAGAGAAGCTGTTGTTATTCCATTGCTATTATTGAATACATTGGAATAACTTTTGTATCGTGGTTTACCTATACTTGGTGACATTCTTTATTATTACATTGGAACATCACATGCGTGTGTTTTACACGGACTGGTTCCATCTCTTATTATTATTACATTGGAACATCACATGCGTGTGTTTTACAGGACTGGTTAAAATCTTTATTATTCATTGGAACATCACATGCATGTGTTTTTACGGGACTGGTTAAAATCTTTATCATTCTGTTGGAATATCTATCGTGTGTTTTACACCGGATCAGTTCCATCTTTATTATTACATTGGAACATCACTGTCGATTGTGAATTTCACACGACACTGGTTCCGTTATTATTATTACATTGGAATAACACATACATCAGAAATACGCGTGCGTGGTGATTTCTTTTGTTATTCCATTCTTTATTATACCCGGTTGGTTAAAACTTTGACTTCTATACTCCATGAAATTAGTAGAATATCCTTGATATTTGCGTTTCATCGATATCTTTTCATGGAAATATTCTTACGATCATTCTTGAATTTTACTCTACTAAAAGCAGTATCATTTTGACAATTTGGGCGTTAATAATTTGGATAAAATAATTCTTGAACTTGTTTTATTGAATTATTATGTCATTGTCATCATCCTCATGTTATATTATGTTATCTTGACTTACGTGTATAGATGAACTTAGTATGATTATGACGAGGATCATTCGGTATAATCATGGCTTGTTATAAATGATGTGATAAAAGTCCTCGGTGGCACGTGTAATGCGATGATGGATAGTTTTTGGTATGATTATGACCGGGGTGATTCGGTATAGTCATGACCATTGATAATTTGATGAATATCCTTGGCCGTAGTGCAGGGGTGATTCGATGATGTGGATTATTTATTAAAGCTGAGTCTCAGCTATAACAGTGATGAAAAACCTTTTAAAACCTAAAAGATAGTAGACTTTATTCTCTACTTGACTCTTTTAATGGATTGCTTATTTCGCTGCAGTTAAACTTGTTGTCTATTGTATTTTATCAGTTTAACACTGTTGAAGGCTAATGATAAATTATTCTGCATTATCTTAGTCATAATATTTCTTACTGGGCTAGTTGAGCTCACCCTTTATTTCCTTTATTCTCTTGAGGAAATGAGAACACATATTTGAGACGAGTCGAGGAGCGGAGTAATGGTCGAGAGGATAGCATTAGTAGTCCTCACTTTAATACGTGAAATAGTGTGATAATAGTAGTAATGAGGACTCCTTTTGAGTTTGTATAATATCTAGTAGACAATATTTGTATTAAAACTCACGATTTATGTCGTATTGTACCACAGCAGTTATATTAGTAAGTTTTATTTGAATTTATGTACCATGTAAGTGGCGACCCAAGATGGGTGGCGTATACCTAATTTTGGGGCGTCATGGTTGGTATCGAGCTTAGGGATATGATCCACTGGCTAAGAGATGAGATAAGAACTAGGAGGGAGAGGCAGGGAATTCCTTATTTAGTATGACCTACCTAAGTTTATTTGTTATTTAATTGGTCGGTCGGAGTATAGGGATAATATTTGATATATTAATTAACCCTTTTGCTTCACAATTCCTTTCGGGTAATAAGAGTGTAGCTAGGTTGGCGGGGAATATGATTGGAATAGAGCGGTGGTCATTATTTAGTAGTTATATTTGGTGAATCAACTAGGGTGGCGAACCCAGCGTTGGAAGAGTGTTTTGCCACTATCATACTGAGAGATGTCTAATGACATACTGACCTCGTGTCATCATAAAACGAGGGTTGTGCTCATCCACTTCTTGAGTATATTTCTGAGCACTACCTATATGATCTTGGTGTTTGTTTGAAGTATAATTCTCAATTTGAGGCGGTGGAGATAATGATAAATCGAAGAAGACTCACCATTGGGAAGAATATGATAGTAATCTTCTCATTTTCTTTGGGGGTCTATTGGGTAAACCGAGGATAATTACGTGGTGGCATATATGATATCTATCATAACCTAGAAGCATGGCCTCCCATATACGAAGGTTTCCTTGAGCACTTCCCAAAGATTCTAATTTCTAAAAGCAGTTTTTGACTATACATTTATGTAAGGTGTCATTGTGACGTCTTTATCCAAAGTTGGGATGAAAGTCACGAGTTGGTATCAATATAACGTCTTATCAAGTCTTGGATAAGAGTAGCGATTTTGAATGATATTTCTATCATTAATAAAATTTCTTGGCGTATTCTTGAAGATTTCCTAGCCTACCCTAGGCGTGAAATCGAATTTTGTATTGACCCCAGTCTGAAAACCCATTTCTTAAACCCTCGAATATTTCTTGACTAAAAGGATGCATTTACGTGGATTATGATGAAAGTCATAATAAAAGTATAGAAGCTGATGAAAATCATGGGTATATGAAGTATTAGTAAGTTTTAAGATGAGTTATGTTGGTTAGTATGTGAAAACATGAAAGTTTCTTAGAAATCACTGAAAGAGTTGAAAATTATATTTTGGTGAAAAGCGTAACATGAAATTCAATTGACCATATCTCCTATTATATTTTGAATTTTTGAGTGTGGTCAAGTCCTAGAGTTAGATCTATGAGTTACCTAACTAATCCAAGTGGAATTCTTTGGAAAAGGTGTTGTAGATTTTTGTGTGGACTGATTTTAGCAAAGAGTGCAAAGCTGCAAAAAAGCAAGAAAAAAGTGCTTTGCCATGATTTTAGGCAGGCTGTTTGACCACTTAAATTATGAGAAAAATTCTGGCCTTTTGGGACATGAAGGTATATGGTATAAAGTACCTCCTGTCCAAAATGAGCTCATTCGACTTAAAATGAGCAAGTTATGACTATTTCAATATTTAGGTTTTTAAGGCGAAAAAAATGCTATAGCAGGAGTTCTATAACTCAGATGACCATGAAATTTAAACTGGAAGCTCACGTTAACATGTATAAGGTCCTGCTAAGATTTGGGAATTTTGGAGTTAAACTTGAGGTAGCTAATTTCTTAAGGAATTAATTAGAAATTGATTTTTGAAAAATAGTAAATGAATTTTAAAAATTCGAGAAAATATATTTTCATTATGGGACTATATTATGCTAAAACTCAAAAAAGAAATATTTTTGGGACTGATTTGGTATTTTTCATAAAAATAGTTTAATTCTGAACATATGAGTTAAATATGTTATGTGAAGTAATATGAAAGTTGAAAATAGGATTTTATGGCTAGAGAATCTATATAGAATATATGCATATTTTTTTTATGATGAGGATTTGATAATTGGTGATGATATCTTATGAGTATGGCATTTTTGAATGATTAAATGCATTATATGGTAAAAGCGTAAACAATTGAGATAAATTGTTTTATAAATTTAGAAGTGATTAAAATATTGTTATAATGTTAATGATATTAGATTATAAGATTATTAAGTGATTGATAACATGGGGATATTCTTGAATCTGGATAAATTATATTATAAATGTTTAATATTTATCCTTTATCTCATTTGATTGATTCTTTATATCATTATCCTCGTATTTTATATTATGTTGAAAGAAATCGTCATGGTGCGTAGATGGACTTTTGTAGTGCATAGATGGACTTGGTATGATTATGACCGAGGATTGTTCGGTATAATCATAATAGTAATTAAAAAACACGATTATCTTTGGTAGTAGTGCATGGATAATTTATAGTCGTGATCTTAATGAATACACGATTATCTTTGGTAGTAGTCATGGATAATTTATGGTCGTGATCTTAATGAATACGATTATCTTTGGTAGTAGTGCATGGATAATTTATGGTCGTGATCTTAATGAATACGATTATCTTTGTACGTAGTGCATGGATAATTTGTGGTCGTAATCTTAATGAATACGATTATCTTTGGTACGTAGTGCATGGATAATTTGTGGTCGTGATCTTAATGAATACACGATTATCTTTGGTAGTAAGTTAATGGATACGATTATCTTTGGTAGTAGTCGTGGATAATTAGTGTGATCTTAATGAATATCCTTGGCTTTTGTAGTGCGGGGATGATTCGATGATATGGATTAATTATTGAAATTTGAGTCTCGTGATGAAATATTAATTCATGGATGTGGTAAAAGTCATCTTTGGTAGTAGTGCATTGATAGACTTGGTATGATTATGACCACGGATTATTCGGTATAATCATGGTAGTAATTGAAAACAAGAATATCATTGGCGATTGGTGCATGGATAATTCGTGGTCGTGATCTTATTAAGGCTGCGTCTCGGCATTATTGGTTTCTGATTTGTATATCTTTGGCTGTAGTGCAAAGATGAATTGTGAATAAATATCTTTGGTAGGATTGCAAAGATGAATTTAATGTTTTCAAACGATAAAGGTATTCAAGGTATCCTCACCTCTTTATCATACCGAATCGTACCCTAATTTGATGAAATTCCATAAGGAGGGAGATTGTGAGACCCATATTTTATCGATAAAGATTTAAATTTTGTCGAAATAATTTTTAATATTATGGTGTGAATTTGAGATAATATTATAGTTGTGGATAGTATTTATAAATTTTGCAAAGTATGCAAGTTGTTATAAAATATTCGTTTGGTGGGGAATATTCTTTTTGTTAGGGAATATTAAATACAATGACTCGATCATTGGTGGACCCCCTAACAAAATTATTGTCGGATTGAGAAAGCGACAAAAATATTTTATAAAATAAACGGAGGTGTTCAGAATTAAAAGCTGTTGAACTACCGGTGGTAAAAAATGCGATGTCTGGCGTGGTTGTATAGTAGTAGCGCGATATTGATTATTAATGCTTACGTGAGAAGTCACTCAATTTATGCTCGATTATTCTTCTGATAATTCTTTGCATCATATCTCTTATATTATTGATTCAATTATTGTCGCATTATCATACGTATAATATTATATATTAAATTAATTGAGGCAATGACAAGTTATAAATGATTAATAATTGTTGAAAGATTAAAAAAAATGTGTTGATTAAAAATAAAATGATTTGTGGTAAGTTTTTATTCGATGGGGATGTATATATTATCTGCAGTATATGAGACTTTTGTGATAAGTTTAATTATTTTATGAATAAGTATTACATCATCGTAAGAGTAATATTACAACCGTCGATAGTAATTACCTTTCGTCGATAGTAATTACCTTTGTGAATTAATTACCTTTGTGAATAGTAATTACCTTTCGTCGATAGTATTTACCTTCGTCGATAGTAATTACCTTAAATCGATAGTAATTACCCTTGTGAATAGTAATTACCTTTGTCGATAGTAATTACCTTCGTCGACGTCGAATTACCTTACGAGTTTCGAAACCACTTAGTTTCACATTCTGGCGTCGAACCACTTGTAGTTTCACATTCTGAGCGTCGAACCACTTGTCGTTTCACATTACTGAGCGTTGAACCACTTGTCGTTTCACATTCTGGTGTCGAACCACTTTTCTTTTCACATCACCGGTCGTTAAGCCACTTGCCTTTTCACATGGTAGGTCTTAAGCTAGAAATCTTCTATAAATAGAGGCTAGTGCTTCATTATTTTCACGAATTCTTTGAAAACTAGAGAGAGAAACTATATAGAGAAAGAAGAAAAGTATTACGCTACTTCACCTTGCCGATATTGAGTTCTTCTAAGGTAGGGAATATTATTTGTTGTACCGTAAGGGGTGTTATTCTTTCTTATTCATGAAGAAGCTGTTGTTATTCCATTGCTTATTATTACATTGGAATAACTTTGTATCGTGGTTTACCTATACTTGGTGACATTCTTTATTATTACATTGGAACATCACATGCGTGTGTTTTTTACGGACTGGTTTAAATCTTTATTATTATTACATTGGAACATCACATACATGTGTTTTACAGGACTGGTTAAAATCTTTTTATTATACATTGGAACATCACATGCGTGTGTTTTACAGGACTTGGTTAAAATCTTTATCATTCTGTTGGAATATCTATCATGTGTTTTTTACAGGATGCAGTTCCATCTTTATTATTACGTTGGAACATCACTGCCGATTGTGAATTTCACGACACCGGTTAGATTATTATTATTACTGTTGGAATAACTTTGTCATGCATCTGATCTGCGTGCGTGGTGATTTCTTTTGTTATTCCATTCTTTATTATACCCGGTTGGTTAAAACTTTGACTTCATACTCCATGAAATTAGTAGAATATCCTTGATATTTGCTTTCATCGATATCTTTTCATGGAAATATTCTTACGATCATTCTTGAATTTTACTCTACAAAAGCAGTATCATTTTGACAATTTGAGCGTTAATAATTCTGGATAAAATAATTCTTGAACTTGTTTTATTGAATTATTATGTCATTGTATCATCATCCTCATGTTATATTATGTTATCTTTGACTTACGTGTATAGATGAACTTAGTATGATTATGACCGAGGATCATTCGATATATAATCATAGCTTGTTATAAATGATGTGATAAAAGTCCTCGATTGGCTTTTGTAATGCGATGATGGATAGTTTTTGGTATGATTATGACCGGGGTGATTCGGTATAGTCATGACCATTGATAATTTGATGAATATCCTTGGGTAGTAGTGCGGGGGTGATTCGATGATGTGGATTATTTATTAAAAGTGAGTCTCGCTATATGATGATGAAAAACCTTTTAAAACCTAAAGATAGTAGACTTTATTTCTACTTGACTCTTTTAATGGATTGCTTAAACTGCGAGTTAAACTTGTTATACATTGTATTTTATCGGTTTAACTTTGTTGAAGGCTAATGATAAATTATTACGCATTATCTTAGTCGTAATATTTCTTCTTTGGGCTAGTTGAGCTCACCCTTTCTTTTCTTTATTCTCTTGAGGAAATGAGAACATAATTTGAGACGAGTCGGGGAGCGGAATAATGGTCGAGGAGGATAGCATTAGTAGTCCTCATTTATTACGTGAAATAGTGTGATAATAGTAGTAATGAGGACTCCTTTTGAGTTTGTATAATATCTAGTAGACAATATTTGTATTCAAACTCACGATTTTATGTCGTATTGTACCACAGCAGTTATATTAGTAAGTTTTATTTGAATTTATGTACCATGTAAGTGGCGACCCAAGATGGGTGACGTATACCTAATTTTGGGGGCGTCACAAGCGGGGCTTCAAGTCTATTGAAGGAGTATTTATTACTGAAAGTAATAGGATTTCAAGTCCTAGAAATGAGCTTTAGATTGGACATAGCAACATACTCGAGCTGTGTGTTGTGAACCAGATAAATATATGTGCATTGTGTGATTGAATTTTACTAACTTAATTATTAATTTCTGACACTGTAATTAATCTACTAAAAAGTCAAAAAGGCCGAAAATAATTTTTTAAACGATGATAATATGTTCAACCCACTTCTAGATTATTATTGGACTTTCATTTATTTTTAAAATTTTTTAAAAAGCGTATTCTTTTTCTTATTTTTATTTATTTATTTATTTTTATATTGACCTTTTGAATTCAATATGAAATATCTCTAATTTCAAAATTAGTATAAATTAATTAATTTTAGACAATATAATTACCAAAATTATAACCTAACTATTTGTTTATTTTAACTAAATGGTACTTTGTATGATTATATTGCATCAATTTTATAATTTTATATCATTTAATTTATTATATTAATTTTTTTATGTTATTATATTAAATTTTATAATTTATAATATATAAATAATTTATAATTTAGTATAAATTATTATTTATAATTCTAATTTTATAACTTCCTTGAGGCTGGGTTCTGGTAAGCTGTGAGCTTGACACATGGTGAGAATAAAAAAGCTCCTCGTACCAACTTACTCCTTAGCTCCAAGATCAATTTTTACCACGAACTCATTTGATAGAGTCTAAAACCCCAAGAGCCCCCTAAATCACCATGCAATCCACTCATTTTTGAAGAAGATTTGATAGAAACAAAAAACCGCAATGAATTCGCTTAATTGTACTCTCTCCAAACCCTAGATCCCACGACACAATTAAGCCTCATTTTTGTCTTTTTCAATTTATATATGAAGGGCAAATATGTTTTTAGCCATTTAAAGTCACGACGTTAATATAGAAAGTCCTTTTTCACTTAGGTTTTTAAACAAAATGTGTTCAAGTGGAAAAATGTTAAAACCTTATGTGTTGAATTGAAATTTACCCTTTATTTTATCTATATCCACATAAAGTAAAATTTACCCTTTATTTTATCTATATCGTCTAAATGTCGTCCACAACAAAAAAACAGTCAGTTTTCCGACAGTTCATTCAAATTTTATAGCTAAACAAACCGAATGAATCGGAAAAAATAAATAAATAAAATTTCATTTCGTCAAAATCAATACAAAGCTCAAGCTCAAGGTATGATTACTGTTCAATTCGCTTATCAATTCCTTCATTTTTTTTCTCTCGAAATGATTACTTTTTTGCGATCTGGAACTCTTTCATGGATTGATTTTTGATCCCGTTTTTGTAATCATTACTATGATATTTTTTTTTTAGTTTCTTTTGTGTGTGTGATAGTTTTATGAATTCCGGGCAAGTTTAACAAGAGAAACCCTTTTTATGAATGGATTTTTAATTAGAGCCCGTTGACTTATTTTAAAATGACTTATAAGTTATAATATAAGTTAATTTATAAGTTGTTCCCAAATTGGGAGGGTTTGTTGACCTCCATTATATATGATTTTTTTTCTGTTTATGTGTTTATGCTGGTTTCATAAAGGCGTAATGGCAACATTCTGAACAATTTCATTTGACATTATACTGTTGACACGACAATCAGTTGACATTTGCTCCTATTTCAGACAATTTTTGCTGAGCTGAGCTTAGTTTACATTCAAGACAACTTTTTGGTTTTTTCTTGTGATATCGATGGCAAATCCGTTGAAGAAGTTAGTTTCTTGTGTTATCTTTGACTTGGATGGTACTCTTCTTAACACAGGTGGGCTTCCGCTTTTCCTCACTCATGATTTGACTGTTTATTTCCCTTTTTATGATATATATTGCACAAGAGTGGTTAGGATGAAGTTAACTTTGGTTAATTGACCGATACAGTGTCGACACGTATGCCGAGAAGTGATCTCTCCCTGCATGTGAGCACTGTATTGGTCAATTGACCAATTTAACATGAAGTTAATTTCGGTAACCAGATCCATATTGCTTATATTTTTACAGCAACAAGTTTTGCTTTACCCAACTTGATCTTAGTTTCATATAAGCACACTCTTATTTATATCTATAACAAATTTCTCATTACATTTGTGAGGGTATTGACCAAATTGTGGAATTAACTTTCTCTAGTACATAATATTATATTTCAACTTTTGAAGTGTTCCTATATTAGTATATTTTATATTTTTATTTGATTCAGTAATTCCTTTGTCTGCAGTTATCTTATGGATCAAACAACATCTGCTTCTCGTCAACACTAATGTTGTTGCTTTTCCCTTTGTTAGTCTAATTTAACTTCTTTTTTCCTTAATAGATGGCATAATGCATGATGTTTTAAAAATATACTTGGCGAAGTACGGGAAGCAATGGGATGGGAGAGCAGCTCATAAAATAGTAGGAAAGATGCCGTCAGAAGCTGCTGCTGCGATTGTGGAAGATTATGGGCTTTCCATATCTACGGATGATTTAATTTCAGAAATCACCCCAATGTTCGCTGATCAGTAAGTAAAACATGCCCTAACTATCATTCTTTTATGACCATTTATCTGTACAGATGTCATAATTCTAATTTTAGAAACAAAGTTAAAAGTAACTTTGGTTCCAAATATTTTAATTAACGACAACTGTTGAGCAAGGCATACATGTAGGTAGTTAACAATGTAAGTGTCTCTCCAGCAGTCACTAGATTTGTGGTCTAATTACCGGGAATGAATTTGAATACATGTTTACTCTATCTTCCCATTTAAAGAGCACGTATAAATTAGTTGCAACAGAACTTGGAGAAATCACTTGAAGAAGATGTTATAACTCTTTAGTATATATAGGTATCCCACTTGTAAAATAGCTATTGTGTCAAGTTTATGTTTAAAATAGAAATTTTCCTGACAGTTTGGTGGGGATGCTTAATGTTTAAAATAGAAGAGATTCTTTTTCCTGCAAATGTATACACGAATTCACGCAAGTGTTGTTTATAGCGGCAGATCTGGATGCTAAATGTCAAATTGTCAATATAAGTCGGTTTACGACGAAACCGGAATATTAAAATGAGGACGGAATCATGATATAGTTACGTTGTCTCTTTAATGAAGTTTATTCAGCTCGCGAGTTCTTAATTCTTATCAAGTTTTATTCATTGAGCACACATAAAGGATCAGAGTACAGTGATGCTTGTCATTTAGTTCTTGATCCACAGGTGATAACCATTAAGAATTATATGGAATTGCAGCTTAGTTTTGTGAATTTGCAGCTTAGTTTTGTGGATTTGCAGTTTCAATATATGTGCCTTGAAAATACTAGGAAAAATAAGTTTCGTATACCATTGTTTTACTTATCAAAATATAAATAAAAAATTAAAAACTATATATATGTATGTTCGTCCTCGACTGCCCCTCCATTGCAAAATTGTGTGTTTTGAGTGACCTTGACCTTTAATGCCGTTTTTAGCTTTTTATAGTTACAGTTCTCCAGACCATGTTAATGAGCCTATCTGAAGGGAGATTTCACTTGAAGTCAAATGAAAAAGGCTCAAATTTATCTTATAATCTCTTTTCAGTTATTCTTTTACCTCTTCGTATTGACTATTTAAAACCTTAAGCTATGGAATTGTGTTACAATCTTTATATTAAACAATCTGTCTATAATATAAATTTTATTTCTCATAATATAGAATTTCTTGGAATGTTTATTATTGAATTTGGATGGATTGGGTCTATTGTTGATCATGTGCAAGTATTTCTATATATGAGTTGTACTGTTTATAGTTAATCTTTGATATTTTGTCTTTAAGTTTAGAAGTGGCACTTTTTCTGTATTTGTTTATTTAAATTGAAATTGTAGATGGTGCACTACCAAAGCTCTTCCAGGTGCCAATCGGTTGATAAAGCATTTTAGGGGCCAAGGTGTCCGAATGGCATTGGCTTCAAACTCTCCTAGGAAAAGTATTGAAACTAAAATCTCTTCTCATCCAGGTAGGTTTATAGTGTTGAATGATGTTGTACAACTAATCATAGAAATAAGCCAATGGCATTGCAACATGCCATGTTAAGGGTTTGGCTTTTCCTTTTGTTGTTTGTGAACTTATCTGCTCATATTTTCATCTTAAACAGGTTGGAAAGAATCCTTCTCTGTCATTATTGGTGGTGATGAAGTAACAGCAGGCAAGCCATATCCCGATATGTGAGATTGAACGCGTCAAATTTTCTTTTCTTCGTTATTGATCATCTCTTGACTAATTATGAAACGGATTAGCTTAACCATGTGCATATTGCTCTTAAGATTCCTTGACGCAGCTAAAAGCTTAACATTGACCCTTCCAGCTGTCTGTGAGTGTTGATTTCATTACCAAAGTGTGAAATGTCCTTCAATTTAACTAGCCATCTGTTGAATTGATGTAAGATTCACTGAGAGTTTTTTATTTTTATTACTTTCATTACCAAAAAGTGTGAAATGTCCTTAAATTAATTTAAGTAGCAAAACATTAAATTAATAAAAAGCGTATTTATCAATTATATTCCTTTGTAAAATAATTTTTATTTTATTTTAAATTTGAAGTAATTTATGTAGTGAGTTTGAATGATTGAATTGATGATCAATATTAAAATTTAAAAAGTTAATTTGTGATATTTTAAATTTAAATTTAATATGATTCATTTAAATTTTGGTATATGTACTTTTATAATATTTATAATTATATCCATAAATTAAATAAATTCAACAATTTTAGAATCTTTTTATTTTTTTAAATTCAATATTAAGTTTATAATTTTTAAATGTGGGAGAATAAGTTGTTACTTGATGGTCTGAAAACTTATCAAGGCTGCTTCACCTTTGGGGAGTAAAATCATATATAGGGATTAAAATAGAGAGTCTAAGAAAAGATAATGATATTCAAAATTAGGGATAGAGAATTTTGACTGTTGTTAAGTAACTTTTTAAATTATGTGGGAGAATAAGTTGTTACTTGATGGTCTGAAATTAGGCTGCCATTTCCTCTAGATATTATTTTTGACAAGTAACCATAAACTATTCGTGAAATTAGCTGTCTGCGTCCTTAATCTGACATAATATTAGCCCCATTCTAATTTGGACTTGACATATGTTTGTTTTAATGTCTTGTTTAAGATGTTGAAGAGATTAAATTGGCTATTGATGTTGTCATTTTTATATACATTAAATACAATTTGGTACTTAGGTCACTTTTAGGAAAAATATAACATATTTCTGACGAGTAGTTCTTCTCTTTTCTTTTTCTTTTTAATAAGTTAATATATACCCCAAACTGGCAATAAGAGGGGTAGTTTTACTCATGAATTTAGTCACTGGGTCACATATGGATAGCATATCACAAAATAACAAATTCCTTGAAATTCCTGCTTTATTTCTGAAGATTGCTCCAAACATTTCTTCCTAATTGAACCATAATCTGATCCTAATTTATATTTGGTGTTCTGTACTTTATGTGATGAGAAACCTCAAGTTTGTAACTAAGGTAATGTTTTTTGTCAGACCGGGTGTTCTGGCTGGTAAGGCTGCTGGAATGGAAGTGGTTGCCATACCATCTCTTCGAAAACAGTCCGATCTTTACAGTTCAGCAGATGAGGTGATAAATTCTCTTCTTGATATGCGACCTGAAAAGTGGGGCTTACCATCATTTCAAGACTGTAAACATCTGTCACTTTTTCGACCATATATTGATAAGATTGTTGTGTGTAAGCCATTCTCATCAAAGTTGTTATACTGAATTGCAGGGATAGAGAATACTCTACCAATAGAACCTTGGTATATTGGTGGTCCTGTTATCAAAGGATTTGGGCGTGGCTCAAAGGTTCTTGGAATACCTACAGGTGCCTAAATTTTATTCTCACCATTGCAAATTACTCTCTACGTTCCAAATTATAAGACCATTATTGACTTTTGAAAATCAATTTGAGAAAGTTTCAAACTCAAAATTGAGATGTTTCATTAAAAATTATGAAACAACAAATCTTACAATGAGTAGTACTTATTAGAAAGTTTATAATATTAATCATTGTATTGACAAAAATTAAAGAAATTCATGTCAATTTTGAGGTTGAAAGTGTCTTAAGTTGACTTTAAAAAGTCAATAACGATCTTATATTTTGGAACGGAGGAAGTACAAGAGAAAAATGTTTTTTAATTTCGTTCCAAAATTATTAGCAAAATGACTTTTAAAATTATAAATATAAAAGTGAGTGCCTCATTTCTGAAGAGGATAAGCTATCTCCTTACTTTTTACAATTTTTTAGACTTTTAGTAAGTTGCTCTTATATTTTTTTGAACAAAGGGAGTTCGTCCCATCTAAATGCTATTGGTGTGAAATCACAATGTTTCTTCTGTTATACCTTGCTTTAATTTATTTTTTGCATTTCAAAACCTAGACTGTTGTGTGGCAAGTAGTTTATTTATAAAATCTTTCACTTCAGTTTTGTACAAAGATGGTTTGGTGGGTTGTTCTTGATTATGACCATGAGGAGGTCTTACCTTTGCTTACCGATGGTGTGTTTACTGGTTGTATTTGCTCTTTCAGCTAATTTATCCACAGAAAGCTACTCAACCATTCTTTCAGAACACCCCTCGGGTGTCTACTTTGGTTGGGCTGGATTATCAACCCGAGGTGTTTACAAGATGGTCATGAGTATTGGTTGGAATCCTTATTTTGACAACACCGAGAAGACCATTGTGAGTGTGTTGTCGACTTTAGGTTATAATCTAAATTTGAACAAGTTTTCATTTTGCAGTTTCAAAATGATTGTTAATGATTTTAGGAGCCATGGTTGCTACATGACTTTGACGAGGATTTCTATGGTGAGGAGTTATGCCTTGCTATTGTTGGATATATACGGCCTGAGGTATCACAAAATGCGACTAATATTATTTTCAAAGATCAGTTTCCCTCTTATCCTAGTTCTCATTTCACTGACAGTAAGTTGCAACATGACAGGCCAATTTCCCGTCCCTTGAGAGCCTGGTAGCTAAAATTCATGAAGACCGGAAAGTCGCAGAAACGGCCCTTGAACTCCCATTGTATTCACAGTACAGGGATGACACATATCTGAAAAGCTCTTTGCATGGGGAGAACAGTCATTTATAAATTTCAAGAACTCATTCTGGGATTCATATTGTGATTCTAAAATGCTACACATTTCCTTATTTAAAAGGCAAATGGTTGTGCCACCTACACAGTTATTCTTAAGGGTTTAAGCCCTCATTTGATAAATGTCATAATAAAACTACTAAATTATACATTTCCATCTCATAGGATGTATGATGGTTTTAAATTAAAAACTTTTAATTAATCATAATAAATGATTCCTTTTAAATACACAAACCTGATTATAGTAATAATGATTAAAATAAAATAAAAGAAATATGTCAACTGCATATTTATATTTAGTTTATTTTGCTAAGTTACAAGAAGTGAAAACAAAAGTTACAGTATTGCAGTGCTTATCAAAAAATAAAAACTATATTTAGATTTTTTTGTGTCTAGTTTTATTTATTTTTTATTTTAAATTTTGACTTTTAAAATTCTATTTATTCTAAATTTTAATTTTTGTTTTGCATTTACATAATTTTTGAGTTCGAAATTATTTTGTATATAAACCCCTACAAAGAAATGGTACTGAATGAGATTTGGCAAAATATACATAACAAACATGAAAAACACCCAACGACCATTACAAATTCATTAACTAACTTCAGCCATCAATAGCTTCGGAGTTTGTTCCTAATCGGACCATCGGAGCAGCCGGAAAGTATGCCAAGTGGTTCGGCTATGGCGTTTTTCCGATCATTTGGAAAGAAAAGCATTTCCTCACTGGCTTCAATCTCACCCAACTCCGCTCGCCTCCACCACCCATTTTCCCGTACTCTAAGTAAGTAATTTCAGTTTCAAATTTTCTCCATTAATTCCCACATCAATTCGTTACTAAACCCAACATTTCCAACCCGAAAGCAGCTAGTAATGGGCATACTGCTGCTATAATAAACGGAAAATTGGTTGCAAAAGAGATAAAATCGAAGATAGCTGCTGAAATATGTAGAATGAAATCTTGTATCGGAAAATGCCCGGGATTGGCCGTTGTTTTGGTGGGTCAGAGGGAAGATTCTCAAGCTTTTATAGGACTCAAATTGAGGGCTTGCAACGAGGTTGGAATATCGTCTTTTGTGGAACAATTGCCTGAGGATTGTACAGAGGATCAAGTTGCTAATGCTGTTTTAAATCTAAATGAAAACCCAGATGTTCATGGTATTCTTGTGCAACTTCCTCTACCACAAGTAATTTCTCCAACCAATCTGTTTTTTTGTTTTTGTTGTTGTTGTTACTGCTGCTGCTTTTTATAATTTTCCCTTATTATGGCTGCTGATGATTGTATTTGCAATAATTTCTAAACATGCTTACAGTTTCAATATCTATATGCACTTTTAATTTTATAGTGTAATTTTTATTTTGGATTTGGAGGTGGTAATGTTTGTGAATTGTGGCAAGTCAAGTTGAATTATGGAGAATAATGATAGTTGTAAAGGATTCTAACTCAAATGTTTGGTATATACAGCATTTGGATGAAGAGAAGATTGTAGAATTTGTGAGTCCTGAAAAGATGTGGATGGATTCCATCCTCTCAATAAGAAATCTTGCTATGGGAAGAGAGCCTTTATTCATCCCTGTGGCTAAAGCTTGCGTTGACTTGTTGCTTAGACAGGGTATCGAAATTACTGGCAAGAGAGTGGCGGTGGTTGGGACATGCAGGATACGGGGTTACATCTCTCTTGTTGCAGGTAACATTATTTAAGAGTAGTATTTTAGTTTTCACTCATCTTGGACTGTATTCCTAATGAACAATGCATTTACAAAGAACCCAGAGCAAATAACTTGTCAAGCTGATATTGTAATATCAGATGTCGGAATTCCTAACTTAGTTCGAGGTCATTGGCAGTTGTCATTGACATGGGGGCAAATCCAGTCAAGGTTAGTACTTTCCTTTTTATGTATAGGCCAAGGATAATTTACATTCAGTGAATGCTTTCTACTGCAACTTTATAGTAATATTCAATATATGAACTCAGCATCCTTGCATGACGTTAGTATTCTACTCTCGCATTCCCAGAATAAGTACCTGATTGCAAAGATGTACTTCACATGTATGAGCCCATCAAATAAAGAGAAGAAGACACTTTTTTTGGCACCCAAGGAGCACTAAAGAATGTAGATTATTTGATGTATAAAGTATGAATTCTTGCAATATCTGTGTATCCAGACTGGTGTCTTAATGTATGTACAATTTGCTCACTCGTTAGCACTTAGCAGAAATCTCCTATGCTTTTCCACATGAACTGCTTTTGGAAACTTCCTCACTTGGTAACTATAAATAACTAGTAAATTTTGTTTTTATTCCTTTTATTAAATTATGACTTATTTTAAGTTCTTAGTCACATCTGTTAATTTCATTAACCTTATGAATCATGATACTATAACCAAAAGCATGTACTGAATCATATGGTACAAAGTACAAACATTAGCAAGTATCTGAGTTATAATTTATCAGCCTAAATCAAATAATTAATCCTTCGTGATAAATGCAATTATTATTTAGTTGTGTTGATGCAAATGCAACGATTTGCTGGGATAAAGGTGATTGAGCACATTCCTGCATTAAACTAACATAGGTGGTGACTTGAGGCATCAATTTCAAATGGTTTCTGCTGGACTAACCATGTATGATCTTATACATATTGCTTTTGGTAAATTGAGGTTGCATTTCTCATATTATCTTCGGTAGTGACTGCATGGGTTGATAAGACGCAGTGATCATTACTTAATGTGGCTATGATAATTTGCAGGACCCCAGTAGTCCTCATGGTTTTCATATCACAGGAGATGTTTGCTATGAAGAAGCAATTAAAGTGGTGTCTGCCATTACGCCTGTGCCTGGAGGTGTGGGACGGGTTGCAATCTCGATGCTCCTCTCAAGTACTCTTGATGCTGCTAAGCGCACATTCAGGTTCACTTGAACACTAGGTGATTGTTCTTGAATGGAGATCTTGTGCATTAAAGTCGAATTATTTCCAGAATCTCTGCCTCCTATCGTCTATTATTTCCAGTGTTTCATCTGTATGGAACTGGATGCTAAGAAAAAAGGTCAGGTTTGTTCAAGCTCTTTAGTTGGAAGATATGCAAACACAATATTTGATAGGACCTGATGCTTATGCTCCACATTTTGGAGGACAGACTCATTGTATGGCAACGATTAGTCAAGTAGTCGTAGTACTCCTCTCATCAGCAATTTTGTGGTACCTTCTAGATCCTCATAGTCTAGTTCAGTTATTTAATTGATCTCTAATAATCAAAGCATTGTTTTTAAGTTATTTGAAGTTCGAAATAATAGTGTATTGAAAACATGGTTCAAAGTCTTATGTTTAGGAATTTTATTTTTTGATGTATCGGTTTCTTCAGGTATGTAGAGTTATTTAGTCGAGTTTTTCAGGGCCTAAAGCAACAAAAAAAAGGGCCTTTTACGAATTGCTATTAAGATAGACATAAAGAAAATTAAGAACTTTTCCTGAACAAAATAGCATCAATATGAAAGAATACCAAATATAATAACCGACTATTTCAATATTTTTTTTATTTTTTATTTAGATCCAGACATATACTTTTTAGGAGCTATGATGAATTAAAATTTAAAAATGTGCAAAATTCCAGCATAATCTCGTGATTATCTATAAATTAATTATCAAATAGGGTCTCCTTTATAATTATTAAGAGTCTAACACTACTCCCAAACAATTAAAAAAACTCAAAAGAGATTAAATTTTTTACTTGATTCATAATAGCATAAACAAATCTACTCAATCAGTCATCAAGCCCAATTAAATTAAACAATGCTTCTAAATCTCATAAACAAAATAATTAAATTCAAAACCCTAAAAATAGAATTAGTACTTGAAATTAGTTTGAAATTTATGAGAATGAATACTGGAATAACATTTAACACTTGAACCTTCTGATTTTCTGTTTATATTTATATCTATATGTAATTTAGCTATGGTAGGGACAGTGATGAAGGAGACGAAGTCGATGTCCATTGGAGAAGGAATGTAAGACCCCAGCTTTTATAAATAAAGATGAATTTTCTATAAATATTATTTTTGAATATTATGGAATAAATTTGATATAATGTTATAGTTGTGGGTAATATTTATAAATTTTGCAAAGTAAGAAAGTTGTTATAAAATATTCGTTTGGTTGGGGAATATTTTACTCTCAATCATTTCGGAAGTATTATCGTAGTTAAAAGCGACAAAATTATCTTTCTATAAAAATAAATGGAGGTATTAGAATTAAAATTGTTGAACTTATTGGTAAAAACGATGTCTGGCGTGGTTAATAATAAATACCAGTATTGATTATTGATGCTTACATTGAGAAGTCACTTAGCTATATCGATTATTACGCTATGATAATTCTTTGATCATATCTCTTATATTATTGATTCAATTATTGTCACGCGAGTATCATACATATAATATGTTATGACGACAAGTTATAAATGATTAATAATTGTTGAAAGATTAAATATGTGTTGATTAAAAATAAAATGATTTGTGGTAATATTTATTCAATCCTTGATGTATATAAAAGTACATTATGAGACGTTTGTGGTAAGTTTGATTATTTTATGGGGGCCCATATGTCATCATCTAAGAGTCTCTTCGTCGATAGTAATTACCTTTGTGAATAGTAATTACCTTTGTGAATAAGTAATTACCTTCGTCGATAGTATTTACCTTCGTCAATAGTATTTACTTTAAATCAATAGTAATTACCTTCTTCAATAGTAATTACCTTCGTAAATAGTAATTACCTTCGTCGATAGTAATTACCCTTCACAAATAGTAGTTGTCCTTGATATTACCAAGAGTTAGCTGTCTCTTGATTGTTCGAGGGTTAATTACCCTTCAAGAAATGAATAAGTCATTTGAATTCTTCGTTTAACTCAAGAGCCACCCTCGGTTTTTCTATAAATAGAAAGTTTCATTCCTTCATTATTTATTTTTAATTCACTGAAACTAGAGAGAGAAACTATAGAAGAAAGAAGAAAAGTATTCTCGCTACTTCACTTTTCCAATATTAGGTTCTTTCAGGTAGGGAATATTATTTTTGTTATCCGTAAGGGATATTATTCTTTTTTGTATTCATGAAGAGAACTTGATTATTCCATTCCTTATTATTACATTGGAACATCCGCATGCGTGTGTTTTACACCGGGACTGGTTAAAATCTTTATTATTCTGTTGGAACATCCACGTCATGTGTTTTACAGGACACGGTTCCGCTCTTTATCATTTGTTGGAATATCCTATCTCGTGTTTTACCGGATCCAGTTCCATCTTTATTATTCATTGGAACATCCGCCGGTGTGAATTTCACTTTGACTGTTCCGTTATTATTATTCATTGGAATAAGCATACATATCAATATAACGTGGTGATTTCTTTTGTTATTCCATTCTTTATTATACCAGGTTGGTTAAAACTTTGACTTCTATACTCCATGAAATTAATGGAATATCCTCGATATTTAGCGCTTCATCCAAAGATCCTTTCATGGAAATATTCTTCTCAAGATTCTTGAATTTTACTCTACAAAGCGATGATCGTGTGATGAGTTTGGATGTTATTGGTTCCTAGATAAATTAATTCTTGAACTTGTTTTATTGAATATCATTGTCATCATCCTCATGTTTATATTATGTTGAAAGTCAAATACATGGCAGTCATGTAGTGCGTAGATGGACTTGGTATGATTATACACTGAGACTATTCGATGTAATCATAATAGTAATGTTACAAATGATGTGGTAAAATCCTCGATTAGTAGTAGTGCATTGATGGACGATTGTTGGCATGATCATGACCATTAATGAATACACAACTATTCTTGGAGTAGTGGATGAATAATTGTGGTCGTGATCTTAAAAATATCCTTAAGCTAGTAGTGTAAAGGGGTGATTCGATGATGTGGAATATTTATTAAAGTTTGAGTCTCAAATTTATAATGATGATGAAAAACCTTTTAAATCATAAAAGATAGTAGATTTTATTTTCTACTGACTCTTTTAATGGATTCTTTGGTTCATTGTAGTTAAACTTGATGTTCATTATATCTTATGTTTAACAAGCTAATGATAATTTATTCTGCATTATCATAATATTTCTTCTTAGCTAGTTGAGCTCACCCTTTCTTTCTTTTTTTGTTCCCCAGTAATGGTCCGGAGGATAGATTAGTAGTCCTCATTTAATACGTAAAATAGTGTGATAATAATTGTAATGAGGACTCCTTTTGAGTTTGTATAATATCTAGTAGACAATATTTGTATTCAAACTCACGTTTATGTCGTAATGCGCATGATTATATTAGTAAGTTGTATTTAAATTACATGCATGATATGTATCTACAAGATGGGTGATGTATACCTAATTTTGAGATTGTCACAAGAAGCTCAATTTCACCACTTTCGGTCACTCACGGATTATTTACTTTCAAGTCGGAGCTTCAAAATAAAAAAATTCTAAATAATAAAAGCAATAAGAGGAATTAATTAAGTTCACACAACATTATCCAAATTATAAACACAGACGTCTCACAAATTACACCGATAACTTTCAACTCTGACAAATTAGTCCTCTAACTTTCATATCAGACAAATTAGTCGTATAAACTCAATTTACTTATCTCTTTAGGATTAACCTATATGAGTTCAAAGTCATATGACTAATTTATATGAGTTCAAAGTTACTCCCACCCTTCTTTTTTATCTGATTTTTAGAGAGTGAAATTTGTTCATTTTTATCCGTTAGAAAGGAGTATATACAAATAATTAAAACACACATAATTGTTACAAATATAATACTACCTTGTGTACATAAAAAAATAAATTTAATTTAGTAATTTATCTAAATTAGGACTAATTTTTTCAGGTCATAATTTTTTAATAATAAAAGAAAAGAAAAACTGTAAAATTAATTTACTTCTGTCTTATCTCATCTCTAATCCAGCAATTTACAAGGGCAGTTTATACAAATATACTAACCAAACACGGCCCAAATAAATAAGGGTAAACCCAATATCGGGTTTGGATAGAATGGGCCCATATAAGCCCTGATAGATTCGAGAAGTTTGTAGACCCGTCTCGTTTATTTTCCCCTTTTTAAAATTCGCAAACAAATCCGATCCTCATTCTAGATCGATTTTGTTCTGTGATTTGATTTGATTTTATTTTTGATTGAAAGAGAAAAAATGGCGATGAACCCTCAATTGTTCCCCAATGGAATGCCTGTTGCTTTCACCAACGAATTGTTCGTTTTGGCCAGAGATGGTGTTGAGTTTGAGATCGATAAGGTCCCCGGGTATATATTCTTCTTATGATTTCTTCCTCTTTTCAACAATTTCATTCATTTTTTTCGTATTATGATTATTGTTGATCGTTTCATATATTAGTTTTTCAATATTGTTTTTGAAACTTATCTTAAATATTTGATTAGCTAGCCTGGTTGATTTTATCTTTTGTAATCGAGGGTTTATTAATTTGGTATTCAATTGCAATACCCATATTCATTGATTTTAAGCAAACAATAATACTCCTATTGATTACTAACTCTCAAACTCTACTCTCAGTTGCACGTTATTTTGTTGGAATTATCTTCGGGTACGTGATGAGATTTATCTAAATTGCGAGGAAGGGGTTTTTTCGTTTTTTAATCCTAAAACTTAGGATGCTGGAATTGTTGGGTGAAGGAATCAAGGAACTGTAACATGGAATAGAGCTGCTATAAGATGTTAAAATTTTGATTAAAAGTTAATTGTTTATGATTATGTGTTCATGAAGAACTCCAATGAGCTTGAATGCAAACCATTGGCTAGCTTACCCCTTCAAACTTCAAGCTCCATGGGTGACAACATGATTTAACACTTAACATTCAAAGGAACAACATATATCCAATGGAAAAATGGACTTCCATACCTCACAAGCAGCAGCTAGTTCAGGGCCCATTTTTTCCTATGATTAAACAGCCTATTGGGAGGGTTAATGGTAGGCCTGTCTCTTTTTTTGTTTTGGCAAAAAGCTTTATATGTGATGCAGAGAATTTGAAGAATGTTCTTAGTGCCAAATGATTTAACATTCTCCAGCCTATGTATGGGCTATTGGGTGGACCTTTTTTTTTCTTTTTTGGGCAACCAGTCAACTAGTCAAGTAGACTTGTAACTTTGGTTAATTCCTGACCTTGGTTAAGTATTACAATATTACCTGGTACAATCTGCTATTTACATGCTTTGTTAACAACATTGGTCTGGTAGCTTGAATTCTCAAAAACGTTTCTGTAGCTAAGTTACTTTTTTTGTCTCTCTTACAGACAAAGCAGCATCATTTTCGCTTGCTCTGTGTATTATCTGTTTCAATTTGAGAATTAAACATGAAGTGATTTCTTGTTTAACACATTATATTAACAGCTGCCTACATATTTTATTTTTGTTAGGGCTCAAGGTGGACGTGTTAAAGTGAAGGGAACCATCTACTTGTCAAATATTCGAATGGTCTTCATTGCGAGTAAGCCTGTTGGAAACTTGTATGCTTTTGATATGCCCTTGGTAAGTAATTATTAAATTACATCTTGCTTTTACTGCCTTGTATTCAGAAATATTCTGCTCTTAACAAGTTGCTTAGAAGTGGAAGTTCTGATATATGCAATGGTTCTGCTACATCAGTATATGCATTTTGTAGTTATGGTTATTTTCCTGTGAGTTTTGTGGGGGATTTGGGAGTGGATCAGGAGTCTCCTTTTCAAATTACTTATTCTTCTCTTTTTCTCTCCAAGTAGATATTTATGTTTGTCAAGTATTAATTATGTATACTCTCTAGTGCATATAGCTATATGCAGTCTCCCTTTTATTACCTTTTTCCCTCCTTTCTATGTTAGTTACCCCTATTTATATTAAAGGAGACATTTATTGTTGCTATAGCTTTATATTTATCATAGCTATAATTTTAAAATAAGGAGAGTGCATTACAATCGAGGTTGGATATAAAGAAATCCCAGATGTTAAACAGCATCCCAAACACTTTGTAATCATATCGATTTCCTCTACTTGTCTCTGTTAGGGAAGGAAATTTTACCCATACCTGTAGGGTACACACCCTGTCTAAATTTACCCGTCCTGATCTACTTGTAAACAGATATGGTGTGAATATGATATTAAATTTTAAAACCTGATGGTATGACACTGGTATGCTTTTTGTCTACTTGAGCGGGTAGTGGCTCCCGGCTCCATTTAATTATATTAGTAATACATGTCATTCCACAACTAGATAATATAAAATCGACAAAACTAATGATTTGGTAACCGAAGTTGGCACGTTTTACTGAATACCTGATTGAACTTTTAATTTGTCAAATTAACTAACTAAACTAATTAAAATTTTTAAATTGGGTCACTCCGTTAAAAAAAATAGACAGACGTTAATTTTTTAACTACGTGGCGCTGAAAAAAATATATAAAAATTAAAAACATTACACGTGGCAAAAAAATAAATAAAAAACTTCAACCTGACTTTGTACATGAACAAAATAATAATATATAATCAATTAAAATTTTAATTCATTAAATCAATCAGATTAGATATGGAAGAACAGATCTAAAAAAATCTTCATCTTCATCGTAACAGATTATGCGGATTTTTCTCATGATTTTGATGGATTCATCAGCAGAATATGGTTTGTTCCTCGATTTCTTGCTGAGGTTGTCTTGATTTGGTTGGTTTTGTCTGTGAGGCTCTGGCATTTTTTCCCACTCAAAAGATACCCAGTACCCAGAAAACTGTGATTTGTAGAAAATAAAACCAAAAAAGGCGAGTAATGAACGGTAAGGGGGAAAACTTACACTATCTGATTCTCAAGTAAGAGGCCCTCTTAAAAACAAGAAAAGATAGAAAATTTTCATTATATGAAAACCCCCAAAACACTCTACTCCAGAACAAGTCCTGCAAACAAAAACCCACAACCAAAAACCATGACCCATTTCATATCAGCACCAGAAAACCATAAAACAAGAAGGAACATCAATGATTTATACAAAAAAACCCCAAATAACACCAGTGTTTAAGAAAGATTTGTACATTTTGGGCCTCAAACGCATCGAAACCTTTGGGCAAAGGTGAAGGCAAAAGAGCTGCAGTTGAATGCAAATATAGAGAAAACACAGAAGCAAATGAAATTCAGTGCTTCAACTGAGACCCAATTGCAACCAATTCAGACCCTACCAGAGGCGGTGGTGGTGGAAGAAGAGAGAGAAGAAGAGGAAGAAGTGCGCGTTGTTGGGGCAAATCACAAGAAGGCCACCACCCTCCGCCGCATCCACATCCTTCCACCCTCCTGTGGCCACCACCCTCTGCCGCCTAAATCCCCTCTTCACCACCGTCGCCGCCTCCTCGCCATCCACATCCTTCCACCCTCCTCAAAGAACAGATCCTCATTTAGAGACCATACGTGAGAAGCCCAACACCTGCAAGAGGCGCCACAAGAAGAAGAAAGCGAAGAAGGCGGCCACAAAACGTGGTGTATCGAAGGGGATGTTCAGGATATCAGTGTCGTCGGCGACGGAGTGTGAGTCTTCGGCTAGACTGTCGGCGTTCAAGAAGCTGATACCGTGGGCGGTGGAAGGGAAGGTGAAGGAGAGCTTGGCGGTGGTAAAAAGGTCGGACGATCCGTACGAGGATTTCAAGAGGTCGATGATGGACATGATATGTGAGAAGCAGATGTTTGAGAGAGAATTGGAGAAGCTTTTGCAGTGCTTCCTTTCGTTAAAAAGGTCATGTTATTTTCTTCTTTTTTTTCCTTTTCTTTTTTAAGTCCACGTCAGATAATAGCCTAAAAAATGTAATGTCCGTGAGCAATATTTGACAGAATGACTCAATTTAACAATTTTAATTAGTTTAGTTAGTTAATTTGAAAAATTAAACGTTTAATCGTGTATTCCATAAAACGTGCCAACTTCGGTGGCCAAATCATTAGTTTTGCCATATAAAATTCTATATAATTCTTTGGGTCAGCCCATTGTTATATGTATTTCAACTAATAAGACTCAACTCATCACCATAGACAACTTAAGAAGCCCATAATTCTATCTATCCTAGGTTATGGACTTTAGAATTTGGAGACATTTTAAGCAGCCTTCATTTCTTCCCTACTGCATTTGCGACTTTGCTAGTCAGATTCGTTGATTGAAGAATCTCAACTTCACAGTCCCATATTGGTGAATCTACAACTTGCTTTTGTCTTCTCCCGCACTCTATTTCAGTTTTTTTCCTTTGAAAGATTTGAGATCTGTCATTGAAATGTTCACATATCGAAGAGGGAATCTTTCCCTTTATTTTGTTTTCTTTTCTCGTATTCTTTCCTGTTTTCCACACATCCGCCAGGACGGATACCCAATTCGGGAAGGATAAGGTGGAAAGTGACTGAATCCTGTTGCCATTCCAGTTTCACTAGCTCCATATTGTTGTTTAATGTTTACATTAACAAATCATATAATGTATGGTAAAAGTTCTGGAATTAGCCAGCTAAGAAGTAAATATGTTATTAAGTTGGCAAAGTAATGTATGAAGTAATGCATCAGCCATGAGACGGTTTAGTTGGCTAAATTTATCTGAGGGTACATACCACTTCAGGCCCAGTTGTTATTAGGATAAACTGGTGCAATTCTCCATTAGCTATATGCTTTTGTTTCTAAACGTGACTTTATTTCAGGCTTATTTGTTTCGTGTTATGATATGGAGTGTATTTTAGAACTGTTTTAAGGGTTATGGGATCTGGAAATTGTATAACTTCTTGTTTTCATTTGTGGAAGTTTGAATTGTTAATTCTCTATTTATAAACTGCTTTGTGTTATTTTGCAGCTCTATATCCATGGGGAAAAGTTTAATCAACCAATATTTCACTGCAACAATATCTCCGGTTTTGTGGAGCCTGTAAGTATAATCAAAATTTTATTTGTTCGTTCGAACAAGTTTTTTTGAGGTATCTTGACGTTTCGGTATAATGATTGATTGCAGGTTGTCCCTGAAAATGAGCACAGAGCTCTTTATTCCACTCACTCGTTCAAGATTTTGTTCAAGGAAGGGGGCTGTGGAACCTTCATTCCATTATTTTTCAATTTGCTGAACTCAGTGAGACAGTACAATCAACAGCCGAATGTAGGAGGGGCAGAGACGCGTGTAGATCCTTTACAAGCTGCACAAACACCAGTCGATGAAATGATGCGACACGCGTAAGTGACATATAACTGGTTTTTATTCTCTTCTTTTATTTCTTGATGTGGTCCACCAACCCATGCATTTTCATTTGCAGATATGTTGATCCAAATGATCCGACGAGAATCTTTCTGCAACAGCCTACGACTGAATCCCAGCTGAGGCGGCGGACATACCAATCCCAGCCAGCTGAACATGCAATATAATCTTAGTTCTAAATACTGAAGATCAGTGCCAACAAACAAAATTAGTGCTTTATGAAAGGAAGACTGTAAATTTCAACGTGATGTGCAACTCAACTATAAAGTTCTATAGATCATCATTATGTATGTACTTAATATTTCATGCTCTACCAGTTCAATCAATGTATAGCTTTATAATTTGTGCGACTTTATGAAATGCTCTCATCGGCATGTTACTTTATCATTTGTCAATTATATAACCAAAAACGTGATGATTGTTAATCCACAAAAGAGTCAATACACTGATGAAGTTTTGTAGTGCCCAAATATAATCCGCCACTCTTCTTTCTTCATTGCATAAAAATATGTTATGAATTGTTAATCCAATATATATATATATATATATATATCCTAGTCTAATACTATCACCATTTGGAGTTCAACAAAAATCATTAATACCAGTACAAAATAGTAAAACCTTCAATACAAGATGTATGACGTAAATTAAATTGTGTTTAATAAAATTGAGTAATTAAGAATTAGTATATCTTAATAATTGTTAATTAGATTATTTGAGTGAAATAATATCTAAACTTAAAAAGTTGTTTAGAACATTTAACTGATTTTTAAATTTAAAAATATCTCAAATTGACTTTTTAAATATCATCTTAAAATTTGGAATGAAATGAGTACAATATTTATAGAGGCTCCATATATTTAAATCTTTCAATAAGAGACGTCTCTTAATGATTTGGATTTATATTTTTCTCTTACCGATTAAGAGATGACAAGAGACAAACAAATTTTACTAAACAACTTTACCCTCTTATCGAATCAGATATGAGATGTATTAAGAGGTAAACAAACACCACACCACCTTAGGGGCTGTTTGATAGAAATTGAATGAATGAGAATCTGAATAATTTGAATCACGAATGAGTTAAATGAATTAAAAAATTATACATCTTAACAACATTGACAAAACTTTTTATTTTATATTAAAAATTCAAAATTATTGTAAATTTATTTAAATTACTTGATATAATAGTTAATATTTATTTTTTATTTTTAAATTTTAATTTTTTTTTTACCATTCTTCATTTACTAAAAAATTAATGATCTGATTGTTAAAATAA
>CM035167.1:12949917-12980009 GCA_020205615.1 Panax quinquefolius
GTCGTATTGTATGATAAGCATCGCGTATCGTATGATTTTGATTATTATACTTGTAACTACAATCAAATCTTTAACCCCACAAACACCGTCTACCATAAACTCGCCAAATTATTTATTCGAACAAGTTCGGCAACATCTATGTTCATCAAACAATTCCATCAACTATGACCCACCCGGATCCATCATTGCTTCACCAAAGCCCATTATCATCACCACCAACCACCAACCACCAACCACCAACAAAATATATCTAAAGACCATTTCAACTAATGACCAACAAAACAGTCGAAAAGGAAACCAACCACATGATCAATATGACTCCATCGTTGCATATGCAACTAGCAATTCATGTTTCATAATTACTCTTTGTAGCTAATCCCCTAGTCAATAGTTACCTATACATCAGTGTCTCATTGCCATTATTGTCCATCTCATCGTTGCCTAACCACGCTCCATTGTCGTAATCTCCTTCACCTATGCTCATCTTAGATTTGGTTCATCTTCTTTGCATGCACAACCTATAACTCCACTTCTCTGTGCCTAGGTACCACAAAATTCTCCCAATTTTTTTTGTGCTATGATTTTTTACGTACAATTTCAGCCATTGTTTAGTCCCCCCCCCCCCCCCAAAAAAAAAAAAAAAAAAAAAAAAGCAAGTAATCCCTTGCCCAAAAAAAATCCAAGAAGAAGTGTAAACAAAGAAAAATCTCAAAAATAAAAAAATTTGTCTTTAACAAGTTTGATGACTTGGGAGAATGCGATTGAAACTTGAAGCTCACAATAAGGAAATGAAACATATCACAAGTAAATAAAATAGTTCATCAAATCAATTGATGCATCTTTTCAAGCCTATTTGACCTATCAAGGACTTTCATAAGTTGATGATTGAAAGGAATATGAAGAAAAAGAATTGAATCTATGAGTGGCTTAAAGATGTCATTAAGGAGCCATATAAAGACAAAACTAAAGAGCTCAATAAGAAAGATGAATATTGTTAAAGTTGCAAAACAAAAATTCCTTATGTTTTCAACTCACAAACATAATTACAAGGAACATCAATATTTATTGGTATGTGGAGGATGAGTTTTTCTTGGAATGACGCAAAACGACATGTGAAGGTTAAATATTATTGGCCAATTATTTTATATTATTATTAATAGATAAATCTAGGGGATTGCTATTTCGACAATTAAAATTGTTGCTTCCACAAGGAAATGAGTCCCACATTTAAATGAGAGATGTATATCCCTTAATTATGTAGTAGGTTATTGAGATTAATATTAGTTAATTTATAGTAGAACTAGGGTCTTTCTCTAATCAATATAAACTGATGTAAATCACAACTGTTATTCAAGCTTGAATTATTGATCAATTTTAAATATTTTGCGCTTTTTTGTGTTCTTCTATTCATTCTATGCATGAATAGGTCTCATAGTTCTTCATTCTTCATCTTTATCTATATTCTAATCCCTTCTCATCTCGACCCTTCCCTGCATCAACCACTCAATGGAGGCAATGTACAGATAAGAGTTGCATTTTGGGTACAATCATTTGCTACACATGGCTACTAGCTTAAAATGTAAAAGCCTACCAGGAATTCTTTTAGACTCTACTTTGACTTCACTTGGGGTCCTTTTGTGAGTAATTTGTGATGTCCATTACACCAATTTCCGGAAGTGAATATTAGCTCAAACCACGAAGACCTGCGAGGAATACTTTTCAAGTCTCTAGTTTAACTTACCTTAGGTCCAAAAGGTGAGTACTGGTCAATTCATTAATATGAATATAAAAGGTCAGCCTATGACCGAAATGAGCAATATAAGAATCAAAAAAATGAATATTAACAGATATTGTATACCCTTATTTGATAAATTTAAGATAGATAAAAATTTAAAGATAGTGATGAGAAGTTTATACAACCATTCCATTTTTATGTCAAGTTCTATTCCACTAACGAGTTCTTATTTTAATGATTACTAAATCAAGGTTTCATTTTTTTCAAGTAATCTTTAATATTGCAACTCTTTTTATTTCAGCAAAGCAAAAGTTCCATCAAGGTTAATTAAAGTACAGGTTTGAGGACTGTAATCTTAGAAGCATTATGTATTTAAGATGTTATTGAAGGTCACTGGAAGAGCAGTTCTATAAATTTTTTTACCTAGTTAAGATGTTTTTGAAGGTCACTGGAAGAGCAATTCTATACTCTTTTTTTTTTTGGTTCAATTTATGTAACAAAGCCTAATTATATGTATTTGCAGTTATAAGCTTTCCGTTTTATGCATCTAGCAGTTCCAAGACCAAGAAAAAAAATACACCTAAATTTTAAGGAAATATTTATCATTATCGTGAGAACATTTTGATATTATATGTTATTAACTCATTTATACGTGACTTTTCTTCTCTTTACACCCCAAGGAAAAGTTTCATTAGGTCTTGCTACGTTGACAAGCATGTAATCACATCACCACTAATCTCATTAACCATACATAACAAGATTACAGGTAATAAAATTGTCAACATATTTTATTGTTCTTTTATAATTCTCTAAAATTGGAAAAAAGAAATGATTTCATTATGGGGAAATCTCATTCATGAATGATGAGAGTTCCACCAACAGTGCATGTAAGACGGTAGAAATGGTCTCACTTTAATGAAAATAAATTATCATATATTAAAATGTCGTTTATAGGTCTATCTAGAAGTTTCACAACTTCGTTTGTCCTTTTTGAGAAGAAAAGCTAATATTTCTTGACATTGCAATTGCCTTCCACTGAATTGCCATGTAGTTCCATGAAATTGCCCGAAAATCCAGGTTAGACTATTCTCTCACCAGTAGCAGCTGAACTAAATACATATGTGTCTATTTTGTATATGCATTATTAAAAATTAGAAGGTATCAGTTTTTTCTACATATTTCTCCCTGAAATTTTCTGATAATATCTTCCTAATAGTGAGTAAATAGAAAGGGAAACTAGAGGTCCAATGGCAGAAATGATAACAGTTAAAGTTAATAATAATGTTAAAAAGTTACTAATGATGTTAACAAAAAGATCACTTCATTCTTAAGTGTAAAGAAGTAGTGTGTTTCGCTATTTTCTTAGCACGATTCCAAAAATCGTAGAATTACAAATGGAGATTTTCATTTGTTATACGTCATTTTATTCGCATTCCAATTATGTGATCATTGCAGCACCATGGGAAATTTTGTACCTAAACATTGTGTTTGTGAGTTTAAAAAGGAGAGAAAAGAAAGGAGGGAAATTTAGGAAAGAGATTAAAAATCCCTTGTGTAAGTTTTTTGAGTAGAGAATTGAAAAGAGGAGATAACCCCAACATTTGTCGCAGTGGTTTAAATGAGGCCTTAGAGCGAGCTGTAAACTTGTAAACTTGGACGTTCGAATCCCACCCACTGCAAGTATCAAGCCCGAAAGGGTCATGGGACCACGGAAACGGAGGCACAAGCCTGTATGAAAAGCCTGGTCTAGAGTGGAGAGATTAATTCGGCTGCAGTCGGGAAACTCCACATTATAAAAAAAAAGAGAAATTTTAAACAAATTTCCATCCAAAAATTTCCTCGCAAGGTTGGGAAAATCTGGAAGGAAACGTTTTAAAGACTTAAATAACATATTAAAATATCAAAAAATATTATTATAATGGTTCTCAAATGAAATCTCATAACGGTAAAACACTAATATACCATTTTAAGTTTTAATTTCTTTTCAAAACTTACAAACATAAGGAAAGAAAGTAAATTTCTCTTCTCTCCCTCTCCTTTCTTTAATAAATTTTAAATTTTTTCTTTTCTTCTCTCCCTGCACTTACAAAATACAAACAATTCCTAAATCTCAAAAGCATCTTGCTGCAATTTAACGAAGTGATTCTTGATTTCACACTGACGAAAGGGTTTTAAAATTTTGTTAAGTGAGCTAGCTGATGATAGGCCATACCTGTGCTATTGTTTCCACAATTAGTGTTGTAGGGGAGAGTGCGGTATGATTATAAACACCAACCACAATATGCAGTTTTTAAACTTGGAAACCACATATTGCATAACCACTATTAAATATATTACAAAATAAAAGAAGAAAAAAATTGGAACATACATTGTACTCCCTCCATTCCATTCCAAAATATAAGACCACTTACCCTTTTTAACAAAGGCAAATGATTATATATTTTGGAATAGAGGTAGTAATATATGTTGTTTACACTCCTAATTCGGATTATGAAACTTATTTCCACCTCAACGTAGAACTAAGCTAAGAATCCCACATGCATATTTCATCCCTATAACTAACAACGAAAATTTAATTTACAACTTGTAAGTTGCAACCATACATGAATTTAAAGGTCAAAGCTATACATAGATAACTATTTTTACGTATGTCAAACAAGAACTTTCCAGTTGTACATTTTATTACATTAATCAAAGAGATTTTTTCACAACTTAGAACAAATAAAAATATAAATTATGCCATAAAGGGGATAGCATGCATAACTAGTCAAATTTAACAACCAATGTAATACACCAAACAAAAATAATTCAAGATAAGAACTGGAATATCTATATCTATATCTCTCTATATATGTGTATATGTGTGTATGTGCCTATCAATATTTGTGTATTATTATAAAGGGTGATACGGTTTGTAGTGCGGTTTTGAGGTGTAACCGTAACCATAACCACATCGTGCGGTTTTAAAAATTACAATTACTACAATGCAGATCAAGTCTTATCAAGATTTCCTTTCCGTGCCATCTGAGCTTAGACTTTACTTTTTCCTTTTTCCTTTTTCCTTCCTAGTCCTCTACTAGGTTATATGACCATTACACAAATTTTAATATATCCCTAACTTGGTTCTGATTGTCACTGAGGAAATTTGAGCTGGACTTTACTTTTCCCCCTTTTCCCTTCCCAGTCCTCTACTAGGTTATATGACCATTACACAAATATTAATATATCTCAAACTTGGTTCTAATTGCTACCGAGGAAATTTGAGCTGGAATATATATATTTTTTATATATAGGCCTATGATATGCTACAATTCAATTCATTCCCTCATCTTCTTCTTCATCTCTCTACATGTCTGTCCAAATTCTATTCCTCACAACTCATTATCCCCTCTCTCCCCCTCTTCTTTCTCTCTCTAAAAACATGGGTAGCTAAGAAATAGAGATAACAACAACCTTAAACGGCGAGGAAGGCCTTTTAGTTTGTCAATCGGAATTAAGCTCAGAAAGAGAGAAGAGAGAGAAAGAAAAGGTAAAAAAAACAACTCTGTTTATTTTTTCTTTTTTAGTTTTCTCACATGGCTGCCATTTTCCTTTTATTTTATCTGAAGTCCCTTTTTATTTGTCCAAGTCATTTCTTTTGATTTCCTTTTCTTTTTCATACAACCAACTACAATGGGGTAAACTATGGAGCCGTTGAGCCCGACATGGCTCGGCTCTACTAAGCCTGACTCGAGCTCGTTAAACGAGCTAAGCTCGAACAATCTCCTTCGCCTTTTTAGTTAAATGAGTCGAGTTAGAACAGTGGGGTTTCTGACTTGAGCCTGACTTTTTTAGGTCCGCTTGTTTAAGATTTAATTAATTTTTTTTTCTTATTTTTATAATAAAAAAACTTATACGAATCGGGCTGAACCTCGGGTAGTTTCAGCTCACTTAAGCCTGGTTCAAGATCGAGTTCGACTCACACCAAATCTTAGACTCGTTTAAGACTCGTTTGTCTACAACTTTAGGGTAATCCTTACTTTGCCATAACCATTGGCATAGGCAAAATAGACAAAAACTAGAATTCAAGTACACTACATTTTAACGATCTTAATACTTGTTAGAATACATTATTATTATCTGGCGAGCCACATAGAGTTCTATTTCAGCTCATCTACAACTTTTAATGTAAGGTAATAAAAATTTAAGTATATATATATAAATTTTGCCTAAAATTTTATAAACCATTGGGATCAAATTAAAAATAAGACAAAAAAACTATAATCAATAAAAGGATTGTCTATAATATTTTAAACTAAATAATAATCTACATTTATATTACTTTTAAAAATAAATCTCTTAAATAATGTTATTAACAATCACAGTGTATAATAATATATTATTATTTATTATATTTTCATTAGAATATATATATTATATATATATATTATATTATGTATTAAAAATTTGGTCACCAAGCAAAATTATTTACCCTCATTAATAATTTTAAACTTGTTACCCACACCAAGTATATATTATATTATGTATTGCTTTTGGTCACCAAGCAAACTTGTTACCCACACCAAGTAAACTTGATGCCCACACCACAATAGCCTATAAAAAAGGCTTTTAACCCATTTTATATGTACGGACCAACTTGATGGAATTCTAATACAACTACTAGTTTATTACACAACTTTGTTATTCATTTCTTTACCTTCAAAATTATACAATAATATTAACAATACTGAATTCAATGATCAAGAAATTACCGTGCAGAGATCTTCCCATATCTCTTTAACACTTGGAGATAAACTATATTTATAACAATTCAGCCAAAACATAATTCAATAACTCAAAAATTACCAGGTCAATGCGGCAATTACAATGTAGAACTTGAAGACGAAAAAAAGAGTCAGGAAGTTCTGATAACTGAAGAACAATAGATCAAATAACGTTCCATTGAATACATAGCTCGCTGGATCCGTAATTTTCTGCAAAAACAAGTAGATATTTACTAACAATTTGTTACAAAATCGTTCAAATCATAAATAATACTTCTGCAATTTCTCGGTAGACAAATTTCAAGAACAAATTGCTAATTATTACCTGAATTTGTTGTGATCGATTTGAAAGAAGAAGAAAATCAACATTTGTAAATGAACAGAGCAATGCGTGAAAGAAGGAGAAAGGTAAATTCTTAGATTAATTGAAAGAAGGGTTTAGTGTAATCAGTAGTGAACGGATATTAAAATGGTTTCCTTTGAAGGTTGTCCTATATTGGGCTGGGCCGAGTCCACAATCCAGTCGGCCCAATTAGTATTCATAAAGACGGTTCTGCTTCGAAGCTTTCTTTATTCGAGCTGGTATTATTTTACAGCAAATTCATCACCAAACAGAAATTCTCTAATGGAATCGACGAAACGTGAATTTTCTGAAGCTGATGTACCTGAATCAACGAAGAAGGCAAAGATCAACGAAGCGAAACCTTCTGAGCCACTCAAACTGAACCAGCGCGTGGTTCTCAACCCGGCTGACTGCGGTTTAGGTATTCATGCTTCTCCCTCCAAGCAGGCACATTCATAATACATGTTTTTTTCAAGGAAATTGTTAAATTCGCAACAAAAGAGGTTATTTCTACAATAAAAATATCACCTATTACGTTCCCTATATCTAGAGCCACACTTTTGGGTAAATAAAAAAAGTGTTGGATTTAACAATTTCTTTTTTCAATTGTTAATTTTCTGATAATATTGATGCATGTTATATATATAGACTAAATAGCATATCTGACCCTCAATTTTGTTATATTTTTGCTAAATTGTTCCCTAAACTTTTTTTAGCACAACTGTTCCTCAATAATGCATTAGTTGTGTGTTCCTTTTCTATTTTGGTCAATTTCCGTTGGTCAAACAAGATGTTTCCGTTGGTCAAATGTTTCTTTTGGTCAAATGTTCCCCAAACTTATTATTTTTATTTAACTTGATCTAATTAATTTAATTAATTAAATTATGAACTTGTGCAATAAATAACATAAATGTTAAAAATAACAAATATTCATTGTATCAAAAAATTCATACACTTCTTGCTAATGAAATTTCTAAAATGTTTCATAAGATTTTAAAATTGAAGGAGATTTCAAAAAATGTGTTTTAGAATTTTGCTACCTGGTTATTTCTTTGACAATTATTTTAGTGTAAAATATATGATTATGCGTCTAGATTACACCGTTTAATTTTCTCAACATCTGTTTATGTTGGCCCTTAGTAGGGGATTAAAACATCATTGGATATTTGGGGACCTGTTTTAGAGTATGTTGACTTTAGTAATCCATGGTTTAGCATTTGTTCTTATTGAATCTGTATGAAAAGCTTTAATTTCTATTGGAGCATGCACAAAGTTTGATTACATAATTACATGCAATATATGTATGCCCACAATAAATAAAATCTACCTATCAGGTTAGGAATGTCATTTGCTTTTCATTACAGATCTAGGCGCTATTAAGATCAAATCCTAATTAATCAAAAATTGAAGGAGATTTTAATTTATAATAAAGTTGTGCGTAAGATTCGTTTCGTAACAATTTTTCTTTAAATTTGTTTTAGTAAATTTTAATATTTAGAAAAAATGTATTTTTTTTTTGTGTTAATTTACACTTTTTATGGGTATTAAAATTTTATTTTTACATTAGAAAATTTTATGTTTGAATGTATATTACGGAAATTTTAATATTTGAGAAATTTAATTAGCGAAAAGGGTATGAATTTATTTTCTTGATAAAATAAATATTTGTTATTTTTTGACACTTATGTTATTTATTGCACAAGTTCATAATTTAATTAATTAGATCAAGTTGAATGAAAATGATAAAAGTTTGGAGAAACATTTGACTAACGGAAAACATTTTGTTTGACTAACTGAAATTGACCAAAAATAGAAAAGGAACACTTTTGTACAACTAATGTATCATTGAGGAACAGTTGTGCTAAAAAAATGTTTGAGGAACACTTTAGCAAAAACATGATAAATAGGAGGGTCAGATATGCTATTTAGTTTATATATATATTGCATATACATGTATGATGTATGTATAGTAATGTATGTATAGTTTTTACTATGTACCGGAAGCTCTTGAATTTGCTGCTATTTGTACCAGAATTGTGACAGTGTAATTTGTATGGGGTTAAATGGTTTTTACGTCATTGTACTTTAGGTCAACTTATAAGTGCCTAACTATACTTTATTTTCTTAAAGTCAACTAACTAAACTTTAATTTACTTAAAAAACGTAAGAAAATCCTTTAAAGAATGTTGACGACTTTAAAGTGTTTGCCACGTCTGATTCCCATAAGAGGAGAAAGCTAATATGGAACTGTGAGATGTAACTACTCTTTAGTGGAAATGAAAGAAAATTAAGGGGAATATGAAAGATTTTTTAAAAAAAAAATCAAAAAATTTAAGAAAAAAGCATGGAAAAAATAAAAATAAAAAATTTACTTATTTTTGTAATTAATAGAAAATTATTTTAGGTAATTAATAGCAAATATAATTAATTAGGAAATATGTTGAAATAAAAATCTTTTCACAATAAATTCTTATTGACTTTATATACATACGTTTTTATAAATTCTTATTGACTTTATATACATGCATCCTTACTTTGAAAATTAATGAAATATGTGTAGTAAAATTGAATTTTTTTAAAATTAGATTTTAACATTTAAATTAGTTAGATTAAAGGGAGAAAATAAAGTCCATGGATAAATGAAACTTTTTTAATATTAAATAATTAAAAAATTTTGGAGGGTTAAAATTCTATTAAAAATAAAAAATATGCTTAAAAACTAAAAGTTAAACCTTGTACCACCACCATCGATCCCCCTGCAACACCACCCCCATTATACCACTAGCATCATCGCCCCTAATTCTAGTGTTCTAAAAATCCTCGCTAAGGTCCGCCTAGACCCCGTCTAGGCGCTAGGCCTCCCCTTGGCGCCCCGCCTAGGTGCTAGGACTCCCCTTGGCGCCTCACCTAGGCCCAATGTTGCAAAAAAATCCCTCCAAAAAATTAGGCGGGGCTTAGGCGGAGAGTTTTTTATTTATTTTAATAACTACCCAAACCAGATCTTGATATATTTATTTTTCTAATGATTTACCATATTCATAATACATGTTGTAGTATATCAAATCTCAACAAGAAGTGAACAATATCAAGTCAAAATGCATAATTTTATTATAGTTGTAATATTTTGAACTTGTACCAACTTCAAATTATATAAATTATGATACATTTGTAATATTTAGTTTAATTCAATATAATTCTTAAATTTTGTTTAGTTTCTTAAGTTTTAATATTGAATTAAATTCTTGAAATTTTAAATTTTATTATTTAATAGCAATATTGTTTATGAATAAAACTAATACGTTAAAAATATGTTTAAACTTTGAACAATTGCATGTTTGTGTTTGAACTTTGACATTAACAATATGGATATGTGTTTGAATTTTAAGCAAATTCCTTTATTATAGATTGTTTTGCTTTATATTATTGTTTTGTTTGGATAAATGTAAGATAAAATATTAAAATTGACTTAAAATAAAAAATTCTGTTTAGGCCCCACCCAGTCCTCGCCTAGGCCCCCTCGACCGGCCGCTTAGCACCTTTAGAACATTGCCTAATTCTTTAATCAAACCCAATAGATAAAACCCTATAAATAAGAAGCACCACCATACCTATCAATTGAAAGTACCAAAATTGACTCCTAAAACCACCAACATATTCAGAAATCAAATGCATTAACACACCCCAAAAATTTACAAATTATTTGTGCAAGAGAAATTCAAATGAGGCCTTTCACTCTCTTTAGGAGATTGGTAACATATTGTATTAACAAATCTTGGGTAAGTAATAAGTTTTGAATTTTTACATCTACACCTTGAAACCGATCAGAACTTTGCATCACTCTCTATCTTTGTCTTGGTCTTTGTTCCTCTAATGAGTTTTAGATTTGGAAAATAAATTAGATATTTTCTTGTTAATGGGTGGGTTACAGGTAGTTTGTAGGTTATGGGTCAACTATGTTCAAACTAGTTTATTATTTTAATTGGGATAAAATTGCCACATAAAAATGTATGCTTTATATTGAAAAAATTAAGCCACGTTAGTGCCACTTCAAAGTTCCGTTAAAAATTTAACCACCCAAGACAGAATTTGAGATTTATGTAAGGAAATTAAAGTTTAGTTAGTTGATTGTAAGAAAAAAAAGTATAATTAGGCATTTGTAAGTTGACCTAAAGTAGGTAAAAAGCATTTAACCCAATTTGATGTGACATTGTATTGTTGATTAATCTAATCGCATACCAAAACAGGAAATTTAATTATTTTAGGTCTTGATTATTGAATTTATGTAATTTGTATGTGACATTGTATTGTTGATTAATGTAATCGCATACCCAAAAAACAGGAGGCTTGATTAATTTTAGGTCTTGATTATTGAATTTGTTCTTAGATTCACTCGGTGTTGTCGCTCAAACTATGTAGTGTGGGCTTCTGTTCTTTACAATTTAAAGAACTCAAATAGTGAGGATTTATTAGAAAGCAGGAAAGATATGATAGCAGTTGGTCAAGTGTATACTTTGTCAGTGTTATACCTCCGTTCCACCATTCATTTTCTCTTTGATTGAATAATTAGATGCATTGTGTTGCCTACCAGTTTTTCCATCCAAAAGCCATAATTCTTGTGGCTTATGACATAAGCATCTTTCCTATCTCTTCTTTCCTATCTCTTCTGTGTCTTTGATGGCAGTATATTTCTTATTATGGAAGCAGAATATTACAAAATTCTCTCAGCAGTAGTTCTCTTAAGTGCTGTCAAATTTGCTGTTAAAGGATATCTACTGCCTTTATTGAATATGTTTTCAATAGGCAAATGTGTGTGAACCAGCAATTGATGAATATCAGTTTTTCCTTTTTTGTATTAGGTTTTGTTATAATTCTCATCGTTTGTTGCGACTGGAAGCTAAAGAGCCCCCAACTCGTATTGTTCCTTTTGGTTGTCTATTGGGAGTGGCAAAAAACAAACCAAAAAACACTTTCTTATATTTCTAAGTTTTCAAGCTATTCTCTTGATGTACAGAAAAATCGGTTTTTGCATCTTGCATTAGCATTTGTTTTAATTCTCAGCACGTGTTGCAACTGAAAGCTAAAGAGCCCCCAACTGGCATTGTTCCTTTCGGTTGTCTATTGGGAGTGGCATAAAACAAACTAAAAATATTTTCTTCTTTTTCTAAGTTCTTCAAGCCACTTCTCTTGACCTAAGGAAAACACATTCTCTTTTCCATTAACCTGGGGTTGTTTGGGTCCTTGCCGGCCATCCTGTTCTCCTACACTGTTCAGAAGTCTTGAATTTGCTTATCTTGACCATAATTTGATAAATATGTTAAAAAGCAATTTGATGCACAATTCCCTCCTTCCCGTACAAACTTTGATGATTTTTTTATTTTTTTTTTCAGTTTCATGTAGTATAATCCATGTCATATCAAGTATATGGTACAATTTTTGATTTACTGTGTAATAATTGAACCTACAAATATGATAACTGTCACTTTTTTCAATTATGCTGACTAAACAATACAGCCGCCAACCAGTGCCAACATATTTTATGTATTCTGAACATTACTAAAAGAATAGGGCACCATTTGAGCTTTGGTATTTGATTCTAGCTTTATATAATCTTGAAGTATTTATGTTCTATGTGAGTTTTTTTATCTTTGCTCCAGATTTCGATATTGGAGGAAATGGTCTACAAGGTTCAGCGCTTCATGGCCATGGGTTTGCCTACTGCTGGTCTGGTGCTCGTGCCAATGTGGGAATAACCGGAGGGAAATATTGTTTCGGTTGCAAAATCATTTCTGCCCAGCCAGTTGATATGCAAGACACTCCCCTTGACCAGCAGCATGTTTGTCGGCTTGGTATCTCTAGAGGAGATGATAATGTGGGAAATCTTGGGGAGAGTGTGTACAGCTTTGGATTTGGAGGCACTGGAAAATTCTCTAATGCAGGAAAATTCTTTGATTATGGTGAAAAATATGGAATTGGTGACACAATTGTATGTGCGGTTGATCTAGAAAATAAACCACTGGCCTCTGTTGGTTTCTCCAAGAATGGAAAATGGTTGGGTGTGAGATATTTCAATGCAGGTCCTTATGGTCTTGGAGTTTTGGATTCTCCGATCAGAGAACTTCAGTGGGAATCAGCTGTTTTTCCTCATGTTTTGCTGAAAAATCTTGTGGTTCAGTTGCAGTTCAGCACTGATGATGGATTAATACCTGAAGAAGGTTACAAACCTTGGGCTTCTGCTCTTGAAGAGGGAAAAGCACTAATGGGACCCGGTTTTGGAAAACTTCAGGACTGTGAAGTGATAATGTTGGTGGGATTACCTGCTCTTCTGGAAAGAGTACGTGGGCAGAAAAATGGGTGAAGGAGCACCCTGAAAAGAGATATGTTTTACTTGGAACAAATTTGGCGCTCGATCAAATGAAGGTTCATGTTTTACTTTTCTGGTGTTTCACACCAGTTTTTCCTCTCTTTTTTTCCTTTTGGGTTTCATGAGGGGTATCTGGAAAAGCCATTCAGTTCCTCATGACAAATGTTTGACCTTATTACAGGTACCTGGTCTGCTTCGGAAGCATAATTATGGTGAACGATTTGACCTTTTGATGAACCGTGCAACCGGTATTTTTAATACCCTGTTATCCAGGGCTTCCAAAATACCTCGTAACTACATTCTTGATCAAACAAATGTCTACAAGAATGCGCGTAAACGTAAACTGAAGCCTTTTGCAAACTATAAGAAGGTGGCTATGTAGTTTTGTTGGTCATTCATGTTAAAATTCCTTTTTTCTTATTTGTTTTATATAGTGTTATCTTTATGACTAATGTGACTCCAAATCAGATTGCTGTTGTGGTTTTCCCCAAACCAGACGAGCTAAAGGTCCGTGCTGAGAAAAGATTCAAAGAAATGGGAAAAGAGGTTCCGGCTGAAGCAGTTAACGAAATGTTAGGTATCCTACTAAATATATATGGTCTTGTGTTTTGTTCTTAGTAGTTGTTCCAGTCTTTAGAATTTGCTTCGATGTCCATGTGACCTCTTAAATTGCCCTGGCAGCCAATTATGTTTTACCTATGAGCAACGACATGCCAGGAACAGATGAATTTTTTGATCAGGTAAAAATTCTAGGAACTAGATTTAATTTAGTTAATCTCTTTTCTGTCTACTTTTCTTGATACTTGACTTGCACTTCAATGTACTTTGCTAGGTTATATTTCCTGAAAATGGCAGACTGGAGTCACAAAGGCTTCTCAATGAGATGAAAACAAGTTTGGCTACAAAGAGTGACCTTTCACCTTGTCCCCAGAAAAGTTCAGTCCAGTCATACAACAACAGTTCGATGCAGAACTCTCGAGAAAGTTCTATCCAGTCGTATAGTAATCCTTCATTGCAATATCAAGGATCTTTATCAGGTATCTATCTTCCATTGATTGTTAATTCCTTATTGTTTTAAATTGGTAATCAAACCTTAGGATATACACTGTGCAAGCCTTTTACAATATTTCCTTTTTCATTCAGTCGATAGTGAACAGTGGCAAAGCTCTTATCCATCTCAGCCTTTGCTAAGTTCCCCTTATGGAAACTACTCAAGACCAAGTGGTTTTCTTCCTATCAGAAGTTATGGTGGGTATGATCACCCAGGAAGTGGCATTGAAAGTAGAACATCCACACCTGGAGGTTTTGTCGACCCTTATGGAACCTATAGAATGGGCGACATCTATAGAGATGCAACTGACCCTTACCATTGTAGCGTGGTTGAACCCTATACAAGAACTTCATCGTTTCCTTACAACACTGGTAGACATATGAGTATTCCAGGAAGCCTTCAAGCACCAGGACAACCCACATTTCAGGGTGGTACACCAGCAACCTATGGTAGGCAATGAAAATAATTATTTGCTATTACTTTTGTGCTTGATTTTTCTCATTTGAAGTAATTTTCTCATGTTAATGCTCCTAGGTACACAAACAACCTATGGAATGGGTGACATCTATAATGGCGGACATACTAGTGTTCCGAGAAGCCTTCAAGCTGATCTGCCAGCACCAGGACAACCCACATTTCTGGCCGGTACACCAACATATGGTAGGCAATGAAAATCATTATTTGCTATTCCATGTGTGCTTAGTGTTTCTCATTTGTGGTCATTTTCTCAATATATTAATGCTCCTACATTTGGCGCAAACTAGTTGGAGCTAGGAATATATATATTCATGGCCTCATAGGTATTACTTTAAAATTGTGGCAAGTAATATGGAGTTGCTGTCATTAGGGGTTTGTTAAAATTTAAGCAAAGCCTTGTTGTCCAACACATCTTTACCAGAAAAGTCTTCATTTCAAGATTGGCCATATGCATCTTTTGTTGGTTGCTCAAATAAGTTACATATCTATGGCTGGAATTGTTGCAACTTGAAAGTAGGTTCCGAATGGTTTTCTGATCTTATTAATGGTGAATCAATGAAGAAATGATGAAGTAACTATTCTTATTTGAGAAACTGCTGTCTGTCCATATGACGCCTGTATTGTTTTTCGCTTCTGTGTTCTTTTATTGCTCATGTGGATGCAAGTGGCTAATTGTTGTTATTTTGCTGTAAGGTTCTTCTTATGGAACTCCAACGCCAAGGCCTTCATACGGGGATTTCCCATCACATTTGCAGCACTCTGGAGGATATGCCCCGCCTTACCCAAGACACTACTAACTTGCGCGTAGCAAGTCCATGAAATTTATGCTGCTGAGGAGTGCTGGGAAGGAGATCTATAGTTGCCATGACGTTTGTGGTAGCTGAAAATTCGTAAATATTAGATTAATACATCTAGAGCTCATGACTGTTGGTGGTCTTCTTTCATCTTACATTTTGTAAAGAAAGTTAATATCCACGAAATTCTTACTATGGACGGTTTTTCTAATTGATCTGCACTTGTTAGTGTTTGGATCTATACCTGTTCTGCTTGTTTTCTCAGTCCTTGTATATATTTATGTCATCTACCTTCGAATGTAATCCGACTCCTGGAAAAGTAGTGCAAATATCATACTGGGTAAAACCCCACAGTTAGATGATGAGTACCGGAATGTAAGAGTTCTGGTCAAGTGTCTTGTTTGATTATTAGTACGGTGATTATAAAATGGCTTAATATGAAAATTATTTAATATTATGTTCAAGTAGGTATTATAATTTTAGTATTATTAGTATTGGGATTATAATTAGATACAAATTATAATCTCGAGATTATAATTTTGCATATACTATGTTTGTTTAAGAATTATATTTAGAATTGGACTATTAATCTTAAGTCTCATGTTTGTTTTTAAAAATAGAATTTGGATTATTAATTTTGGGATAATAAAATGACTTGAAAGAGTTGTCCAACTAAATATTATAATTTTTACCATTTTAGACTAAAAAATTGTTAACAAAATTAATCTTTAATGTTTTTTAAAAGGCGGATGTATCTTATCCAATCTATCTATACTCAAACTAATGAGAATATGATATCTTTTGTTATTAGTAATAAGAGTATAATAGTCCAAATGATAAGTGAACAAACCAAACATAATATAAAATTATTTTAAATTATATGAATAATATCATGAAAAACAAACAGAGAGAAATGGTTTAGGGTTTTAATAGATTGAGATTTGTTGTCTGCTAACATAACAAAAATTCGCTTCATTTAGAAGCAATCATGTACTATTCACTATTAAGGTTAAAGGCGTTAAAATGAAAGAACATGTTTAGAACCGATTCGCACTTGTTCGATTAAAAGTTCGATTCAATTATACTTGAAATATAAATGAGTCAAATATGAACAAATTTTAGAATTTGATAAATTACTCGAACATTCTCAAATTGTAATTTCTATTGATACTCGAGATCATATTCGATTCGAAAAATTCAAACCGTCAGACTCGATTCGGGATCGTCTCAACTCAATAAATTTAAATGAGTTTCAATCAAACCTTATTTTATACTCAATATATTTTGTGAATCGAATCTGAATAACTCAATACTCTAAGGTCGACTCGGTTCATTTACACCTTTATTTCAGTTGTAATTTTTTACGGTCATTAATAAGTATCATTCAATCAATAAAATGACAAAGATTCGTCCTCTTTGTTGGTCTGAGTCGATTTAAGAGTGTAATAATTTTTTATGATTTATGTGACACCCCAAAATAGGGTTCACAAACTCATTTTGAGTCGCCAAAATAATACTAGTCTTGACGTGAACTTTCTTATTATTAACTATTGAAGCTATCGTAAATTATAAAATCTGATTACACATATATCTTGAGTTTCAATACAGATATTATAATGTATATAATACGACAATATTCATACTCAAATTATTACAATGCCGTACAAAATACAGCAACAAATATTTCAAGTCCTCAAAAGAACGCGAAAATATTTCTGTCTTTCTCATTCTAATGAGATGCATTTTTTACGCTTTCAAAGTCGGGTTCTCATCCCCCACTTGTTGTTCACCAAAATCAACTATTAAATAACGTATAAAATATGATACACACATTTTAAATTCTCAATACAATTATATATTGCCATGTTGTTTTATAATGTATTGAGAAACTTCAACGGTCACAGACCATCACTCTATTCCTCTGTTATCCCCACTCGACACAACTACACTCTTATTACCTTAAAAGAATTATGAAGTAAAAGGGTGAGCACAAATAGCACAGTAAAGAATATTATAACTAAAGATAATTAAATTATCAATAGCCTTCATCAGTAATAAATAAGATATTTAGAACATATGATAGATGATAAAAAATTTCAACCATAATTGAAGCGTAATCAACAATGAATTAGAAGAATCAAGTAGAACATAATGTCTACTATCTCCTCCAAATTAAAACTCCATCAATAATATTTCATTCCTGTAATATCCATCAACAATCCTTTGTTGTACCCAAGACAAAAAAAACTTTCATCACCTGTCTTCACCTGAATCACCAAAAATTATAGTTAAATTCACAATTCATGTTTATAATAGTGTAAATCAACAATTTCTCCTTACCACAAAAGCTTAATAAAATTTTTCACTCAATGTCCTTGCCACAAAGGCTAAAGACACTTAATAATCATATCGTCTTTACACCCTACACCAAAGACATTCAAATATAATAACAATGATCATTATCATATCAATCAATTGTCTATCTTTGCATTACGGGCCAAAGATGTTCAACGATAAAACTAATGATCATGCCAAACAATAATCTATCTTTGCACTACGGGCCAAAGATATTCATTTGTATCATCAGTAGTCATGATCATGTCAAACACCTGTCCATGTTTGTACTATGGGCTAAAGATATCAATCAACAGTTCATCTTTGCACTACGTGTAAGACCCCAATTTATTATTAATGAAATTTAATTTTCTCTATTTATTATTTTGAAATAGTAAGGGTTGATGTGGATAGTTAGGGGTAAAATACGCAATAAGCAAGTGGTTATAAAATATTCATTGTTGTCGAGGAATATTCGTTTGGTGGAAATGGAATATTAAATCTTTGTGGGGAATATTCGTACGACAACGCAGCATGACCATGTGTGGGCCCCATGCGGAAAGCGATTGGATGAAGAAAGCGACAAATATAAGTTGTTTAAAAATAACGGCGTAGTTGTTATTCTGATTATCTTGTTGGAATACCGGTGGTTAAAACACACTAATCGCGTTGTTGAGCAAGAAGGTATAGCAGTATTGCACCAATTATTGATTCTTACGTGAAAGGCACTACTCAATAATTGTTACGATAATTCTTTATTCGATTATTTTATTTTATTGATTCAATAATTGTTGCGTTGATATTTTATATTATTTTGTTGTTTTGATAATTGTCATTTACGGTATTTTCCATTATCAGACAATAATTCATATTATCGAATAATATTATTAGAAAACATTATTGGCGATGTCTAGAAAGTTACATACAAGGAGAGGTTTGGTCACCTAATTGCGCTTCAGATGAAGGAGAGATCCTTATTGGAAAGCCCCATCTTCCTGGAGGCGCGCTTGATTTGTCAATATTGTGATTCTGTAATATTATTTGTGAATAATTAATTATTGATTCATATGATGAGGAAAATATTGATTTTATATGGATATAGATGGAGAAAAATTTTAAAATGACAATTGTTGAAAATTAATATTTTATCTTTTTACGATAAAATAATTCATTTAAATATATTATTTTAATAATATGTTGATGGTGATATTTTTACAATAAATTCATGGTTTATAAATAGATGAGGTGGAAGAGAGAAGATAGAATTGGAATTATTTAATAATTGTAAATATTTTAATGTATATATATATATATATATACGTATTTGTGTGTGTTTGTGGAAGAAGTGGTGGGGGTAAGAGAAGAAAGTGGGGGGAAGAGAGAGTTAGTGGAGAATTATGGGAAAGGAAGAAAGAAGAAAGGAAGAGAAGAAAATTAGAAAACTTATCCGTATCTGATTTTGGTCATTTTTCGTTTGGAATTTGGAAAAATTTCTTACGTAAAGTTCAGAGAATTCGATTTGAAGAGAATGGATATAGAATTCAGTATTTTTCCGATATAGGTTTATTTTCTATGAATTGTTGAAGTTTCGGAAAATAAAATAATTTTTATTAAATGGTATGGCCCCACTTTTTTGGTTGGTAATTGAATGCGTGTCTTTGAATTGTTTTTTTTCAAGAGTGGAGGGTCATTTCTTTGATTTTCAAGGAGGAGGCGTAGAATAATAATAATAATAATTTATTAATTTAGTCTCTTTTGGCGTTCTAAGCATTTTCCTATAAATAGGTGCTTGGGTTAGAATTGAAAATCACACCGTAAACCTGAAGTTTTCTCTCTATTTCTCTCTATATTATCGAGCGTATTCTTGTGAGTATTTTGAGTATACTTTGAGTATTCTTTATCTGGTGCAAGTTCAAGTCATAGCTTATATATTGTGTTTCAATTTAGAAATTTAATCTTTCGAGGTAAGGGATGTTATTTTCTTCTCAAATGATATTATTTCTTCAATATCATTATCTTTGAAATATTGGTTGGAACTTTTATCAAATTTGAAACTTTTTCAGTATAGAGTTTCTTATTCATGAGTTCTTATTCACGAGTTCTATTATTCAGCGAGTTACTTATTCACGAAGATTCTTATTCACGAGTACTATTAAGTGAAAGCGTGAAGATGTTTTTTGGGAAATTTCTATCTTTTGGTGTAGAGTTACTATTCACGATATACGGCACTATTCACGATATCGCCACTATTCATAGAAAAATGAAATTTCTTCTTTTTGTCAAAATATCTATTCCGGATACTAGCTTTGATTGTATCCATATTTTGATCATTCTTGAATTTTACACCACTATGATTATTTTTGGGGTATCTTTTGAACATGGATAAAACAAAGTACGAATCCTTAATCCTTAATCCTTGTCATTTTGTTTCATTGGATTCGTTTCTTTAAAAATATTTTTCATCATCCTCAGTCTTAAATGATGATATTATGGAATATCTTTTGGCAGTAGTCAAAAGATGAATGATTTCTGAAGAATATCTTTGGCTGTAGTGCAAAGATGAACATGTGTTTAGATGAAACATGAATTAATGATGAATATCTTTGGCTGTAGTGCAAAGATGAATATTTGATTCGGATGTATATTGATTGATGTTACGGGGATAAAAGATAGCGATGAACTTTTAAATTCATACATGGAAGATAGTAGTTTGCATTCTCTACTTAACTCTTCTAATGAATTATTATTTCAGCTGCGAATATTGATTTAAAATTTGTTGTCTATTGATTCTATTAGATTTTTTCTGTTGAAGACTAACGGTAATTTGTTGTATATTATCTTAGTCATAATATTCTTTCTTGAGCTAGTTGAGCTCACCCTTTTCCTTTTGTTCCATTTTTCTCGGGGAGGCGAGAATATAAGCGAGTGCATTTAGTCTGGGGTATGGAATGAAGGTTCTAGAGAGAGTTGTTTAGTAGTCCTCACCATTTTGTAAAATAATGTATCAATAAATGTGATGAGGATTTCTTTGAGTATAGATATTGTCAGAAGATAATATTTGTATTTAAACTCACAGATTTCTTGTTGTAATAATAAAGTTGTAGTTGTTTACGTACCGTGTATTTGACAACTCGGAATGGGTGATGTATACCTATTTTGGGGGGTGTCACACCTGGCCAAAGATAACTTTCAACATAATTTAAGTCCGAGAATTATGACAATGACATAAAGAATTAATCAGTGAGATCAAGAATAAATATTAGAGATTTATAATTTAATTTTTTCGTAGTTCAAGAATATCCAAATTTTTAACTTTGAAGATCATCACATGGATTCAATTTCAAGAATAAAATTCATAAAAGATAACTTGAATAAAGAAAAGGAAAATAAATTACATTGTGAATAATTGTATGAATGAATAGTACCCATGAATAAGTAACGTATGAATAGTATCGATGAATAGTACTGTATGAATAGTAATATGAAATAAAATAATATCACTTACATAATATGGAGTATGAAAGAAAATGATATCCCCTTACGAGTACAAATTGTAAGACCCCAACTTTTATGAATAAAGATTAATTTTCTCTAAATATCTTTTTGAATATTATGGTGTGAATTTGATATAATGTTATAGTTGTGGGTACTATTTATAAAATTTGGAAAGTAAGCAAGTGGTCATAAAATATTCGTTTGGTCGAGAAATATTCGTACGACGTCACAATCATTGGTGGACCCCACAATGAAATTACTGTTGGAGTTAGAAAACGACAGAAATATCTTTTTATAAAAATAACGGCGGAAGTTTTACCGTTAATTGTTGAAATACCCGGTGATAAAAGTACATTAATACGCGTGGTTGCATAGTAGCACACGGTATTATACAGTATCTTTGATTATTGATACTTACGTGAAAAGTCAATCAATTTTATTCAATTATTGTCACAGTAATTACTGCATAGTATCTTACGTTATTGATTCAATTATTGTCACAATATTTTATATTATTAAATCAATAATTAAGACGATAAAGTTATTCATATTATTATTTGTATTATTGACGATATCTAGAAAGTTCTGTCGATGAAAGGAGTTTGGTCACCTAATTGCGCGCCAATAAGGAGAAATACTTATCGGAAAGCCCATCATTCCTGAGAATGATCTGATTGTTAATATTGTGAGTTATAATATTAATGATAAATGATATTAAAAATATATTTTGTGAAGCCAATTGAATTAAGATAAATAGAGGAGATTTTTATGAAGTATTCGTTATAAATTTTGCTTATTATATGGACCCCCACTTTCCCATTTTTTAAAATTATCGGTAAAAATTATCTCATTATATATATATATATATATATATATATATATATATATATATATATATATATATACACGTGTGTGTGGTGTGTATGGTGTGTGGTGTGTGGAGTGTGGTGCCTTGGAAGGGAGGGAATGTATGTGTGTGTTTGGTTTGCCGTAGGAATGTGGGAGTGTGTGTGTATATATATATAATATAAATTTTTATTTTATTAGATTATAAATAGAATATATTATATTATATTTTATTTAAAGTTTTTGTTTTATTAGAATATTTTATTGCACAGTAATAAATAGTAAATTAAATTTTTTTCGCCGATTGTAGCGCCTGTGAGAAATCTACTGTTGGTCCGTGATTTTTATTTTCAAATAGTATCCTTTTATTCTCCTATAAATAGGATGCTTAGTTTAGAATTGAAAATCACACCAAAATCAGAGAATTCTTTTTCTATAATATTGAGTGTATTTCTTTTGAGTTTAAGGAAGCTTTGAGTGTAAAAAATAGTGAAAGTTTTCTTCAAGAATATCCCCGCTCTACCAGTTAGAAATACTCTCCTCTTAAGGTAAGAGATATTATTTTTGTTCAGTATTCGTAAGAAATAATATTTTCTTCCATACTCTGTAGTATGTAAGTATTATTATTTCATTTCAGATTCCGAATTCTACACTTATTTTATTAAGTATTGCTTCTATACTCCTTAAAATTAGTAAAATATCCTTAAAATTTGTACTTCATCGAGTATCTTTTCACGGAATATTTTTCCGAACATTCTTCTGTTAAATTTTAATCTTTTCATGTCTAAGGGTACTATTCACGAGTCTTATTTATGAAGTCTTATTCATGGAGTACTATTCACCCGGGTACTATTCACCCAAAAAATTAATTTCTTTTCTGTCCAAATTATTTTTGATACATGGATATTATTCTTGAATTTTACTCTACAAAGCAGTTATCATGTTGTCAATTTGGACATTTTTAAACTCTGGATAAATTAAAAAAATCTTTAATATTTATCTTTACTTTCGTTTAATTGTATTCTTATATCATTATCATCATCCTCATGCTTATATTGTGATAAAAGTCATCTTTTGACCAGTAGTGCATAGATGGACTATCAATTGGTATGATTATGACCATAGATTATTCGATATAATCATGACCTGTAATGTTACAAATGATGTGGTAAAAGTCCTCATTGGCCCGTAGTGCATTGATGGACAGTTGTTGGCATAATCATGACAATTGGTGATAATAACGAATATCCTTGGCCCGTAGTGCATAGATGATTCGTGGATGTGATAATAATGAATATCCTTGGCCCGTAGTGCATGGATAATTCAGTGATGTGAATTATTTATTAAGTTAAGGCTCAGCAATAAAATTGATGATAACTTTTAAATCATAGAAGATAGTAGATATCATGCTCTACTTGACTCTTTTAATGGATTATTTGTTCACTGCAGATTAAACTTGTTGTCTATCAGATTCTATCGGTTTAACATTTGTTGAAGGCTAACGATAATTTATTCCGCATTATCTTAGTCATAATATTCTTTTTTGGGCTAGTTGAGCTCACCCTTTTGCTTTCATTGTTTGTTCTTGAAATGAGAATATAGATGGGACTAGTTGGGGAATGGAGTGATGATTCGGATGGTTGCTTTAGTAGTCCTCACTATTATTGCGTGAAATAGTGTGATAATAAATGTAATGATGACTTCATTTGAGTTTGGATATTTATCAGAAGACAATATTCATGTTAAAACTCTCGACTTATATTTACTGACGAGTTGTATTTGTATTACATATCATGTATTATTTGACTTCAGAATGGGTGATGTATATTTATTTTGAGGCGTCACATAAATAATATCTTTTATGAATATTGAAAGAAAATAACATCCTTTACGAGAAAAATAATATCTTTTACCTTAATAGGAAAATAGTTCTAACTGGAATAACGGAGATTATGTTAAGGAAATCTTGCACTATTATCAACACTCAAAATATTCTTATACTCAAAAGAAATATTCACAATATTACAGTAGGAACACTTGTATTTTTTGATGTGTTTAAGGTGAAGGGTTACCTCCCCTTTTATAGTGCAACCTCGGAGGAAAAATCAAATGAATTTGCCTAATATTTTCTTTCTCTCTCTACCTAACTCACACTTTCTAATGGTTGAGGGCCCACTAATTTGAAAAACAATGCATTGCATGAGAAATCAGCCACTTGAAAAGGAGAAGTGCAGAGATTTGTTTTGAAAAAATGAACTTCAGCACACTCATTTTGAAAAAGGAATTCCAAAGTAACTTGCGTCATCGTATGAATATTCCCCGATAAAAAGAATATTCCCTGACCAAACGAATATTTTTCGACACAACGAATATTTTATGACAACCTGATTACTTTGTAAAATTTATACATATCACCCATAACTATAGCATTTTATCAATTTAATCATTTATTGAATAGAAATATAAAAAATTAATACTTTTATTTCATAAAATTCGGGATCTTTACAATTTATATCTAAGATTTTTGTTTTTTATGTTTTTAATACTTTATATGTTTTTTTTCTTATTCTTATATACACTAGTTGATAGCTCATGCATTCTTTGAATAATAGATTGAGTAACCTAAATTTGAATATATCTAACAAAAAATTCATTCATTAAAGCATAAGAACTTACTCTCAGTCTTATTGCATCAAACAGTTGGAATGCACTAATCAACCGAATTAAGTAACAATCCTATATGAATAATTCTAGAAAATTTTAAGGTTTTACTCACAGTTACTAAATTTTAACATACGAGTGGCGAACTTTGAAGTCAAACTGTTCTATGGATTGAAGTAATGGAAAATACCCAAGAGCATGGGCTAATTTAATGGTTGTAACAATCATTCGATGTAATGAAACCTATTTCAAACACAATCAATATCTTCATTTGTTTTCCATTGTCATCGATTTACCATCAATCTACTCTTTTATTGCCTGGTTTTCAATTGATCTACTCTTTCTTTCCATTCAACATTAATGAACTCCTTTCACACCTTCAAAATCCTTACCAACAACTATATACATACATATATAATTCTAAAACCATTAAAACACTACTTAAAATATATATATACAAACAAAATAACAAAAATTCATATATTGTAAATTAAACTAATCATATCATCAGCTGAGAGCCAAAGTAAGCTACCAAGATAGAAAATAAAATAGAAAATAAAATGCTTTAATCAAATAAAATTGTGAGACCGACTTGATCGAATTAAACAAAAACAAAATCAGTTGCTCAATCATTAGGCTTATGGTAAAAAACGTGAAGGTCATACTTCTTTACTAAAGGAACCTAAATAACTAAAGGAATCTTAGTTTATCATTACTCTACTCCCTAGATAAGCTTACCTGTTGGCCTTTGTTGTGGTGATAAAAATCTGTGAGCCATTAGAATCAGGTCCTGGGTTCATCATGGAGACAACAACTGCAAGAACTATAATTTTAGAAAAATTTAAAGAAGAAAACTCTCAAAAGTCTAGAATTGATTTGTGCGAATGTTCCATAATGTAGAACAGAAAACAATTTTAAAAATTGTGACGGACCTGGATGTGAGTGTTTTATCTTGAACTTTTCATCGTGAAAGGTGCCACCATATATAAACTAATTCCCCTTCCCATTGCCATAGACAATATCTCCACTTTGAATCATGAACCCTGATATGATACGATGATATGGTGTTCTCTTGTAATGGAGAGCTTTTCCACTAGTACCCTTTTTTTTTCCATCTCCCCTGATTTTAAAGAGCATGTAATATACAACATATATAGAGCAGCAGTTCCCATACAACATTGTGTAAATACCTGTGCACAGAGCTCAAAAATTCTCAGCAAAAGAAAAATTCAAATGCATTAGAAAATTGCAAGAATTACTATCAAGTCAAAATTTGTTGGTAAAACAATCATTATTCATTACACGAAAGCAAGAAAATGTGTCTATGTGAAGTGATTATTTCATTTTAGGTCTGTATAATAAATTATCGTCTCAATTATTGATTTAATAATATAACATATTATACAGATGATACTGTGACAATAATTGAATCAATAATATGAGAGATATGATCAAAGCAATTATCATTGCAATAATTGAGTATAAGCGAGTGACTTTTACGTAAATATCAATAATCAATCTGGTAATGCTTCTTTATGCAATACGCGTAGACATTATACTTTTTTACTGGGTAGTTCAATGAGTTTTAACAGTAACACTTTCGCCATAATTTTTAATAAAAGATAAATCATCATTTTCTAAATCGACAATACTTAGTTAGGGGGTCCACCAATGATTATGCCGTCGAATCGAATATTCTTCTGTGAAAATGAATATTCTAAACCAATCGAATATTTCAAACACAACGAATAACAACTTGCTTACTTTGTAAAATTTTTAAATATCACCTTTAATTTTAACCCTTTCTCAATTTAACCATTTACTAAATAACATAATAATTATAAGAAAATTGAATACTTTCATTTCATAAAATTCGGTCTTACTGATCTCCATTCCTTATAAAATTTCGCCGAAATTTACGTGCACTGTAGTTCAAGAGATGAAAATACCTTGCTTTCTTTTTGAATTGTACCTTTTAGGTTATTTTCTCTCTATCATGATTTTCCATTTCTCATCTCCGTATTTGGATATCATTTTAGAATATAGTTTCAAAATAAAGGTTAATTGACATGCCACATAATATCCCTATACTCTGACCGACCAATTAAATACCAAATAACTTAGGTAGGTCATACTAGCGAAGGAATTACCCGACTCTCCCCTCCTAGTTTTAGTCTCAAATCTCAGCCAGGAATCATATCCCTAAGCTTTGATACCAACTGTGATGCCCCCAAAACAGGTATACATCACCCATCTTGGGTCGCCACTTACATGGTACATAAATTCAAATACAACTTAATTATACAACAGTCGTGTAAAATACGACATGACATATATGGACGCCCCAAAATAGGTATATACAACACCCATTACGAAGTGCCAAAATACGTGAGTACAAGCCAAACTACAACTTGATAATACAAATGTCGTGTGAAATCGACAATATATACTATGAGTTTAAATATAATATTGTCTTTCTGAGACAATATCCACACGCAAATAAATCCCCATCATAATTATTGATTCATTATTTTACAAAAAATGGTGAGGACTACTAAACAACTCTCTACAGAACCTTCATTCCATATACACAGACTAGTACTTAGCTACATTCTCGCCTCCACGAGAAGAAAAATGGAACAACAAGGAAAAGGGTGAGCTCAACTAGCCCGGTAAAGAATATTATGACTAAGATAATATACAACAAATTATCGTTAGTCTTGACGAGGAAAAATCGATAGAATCTGATAAACAACAAGTTTTGGATCAATATTACATGGTGAAATAATAATTCATAGAAAAATTACGTAGAGAATGAAATCTACTATAATCTATAGATTTAACGATCCATCATCAATATTTTATCCTGTAACATCAATCAATATCACGTCACGGAATCAAATATTCATCTTTGCACTCTGAGGCAAAGATATTCATCGATTAATTAAGTATTCATTTAAACACATTCATCTTTGCACTTCTGGGAAGAAGATATTAATCAATCAGTTATGCTCATCTCGACACCTATTCATCTTTGCACTACTGGGCCAAAGATATTCTTGAAATCATTCATCTTTTACTACTGGGCCAAAGATATTCAATAATATCATCATTTAAGGTGAGGATGATGAAAAATATTTTTTTAAAAGCGAATCGGTGAAACAAAATGATGAGGATTAAGGATTAAGGATTCGTACTTGGTTTTATCCACGCTCAAAAATACCTCAAAAATAATCATAGTGGTGTAAAATTCAAGAATGATCAAAACATGGATCTGATCGAGTTAGTATCCGAATAGATGTTTTAGACGAAAAGAAGAAATTTTATTTTTAAATTGAATAGTAAAGATATCGTGAATAGTCTTGTCAGTAGTATCGTGAATAGTCTTAGATATCGTGAATAAGTAACTCAAATGACAAAAGATAGAAATTCCACAAAAACATCTTCACGCTTCATGAATAGTACTCGTGAATAGTAACTCGTGAATAGTAACTTCATGAATAAGTAACTCGTGAATAGTAACTCATGAATAGTAACTTCGTGAATAGTAACTCATGAATAGTAACCCGAGCATGAAAAAGTTCCAAATTTGATAAAACTTGGATCAACATTTCAATTATAATGATATTGAAGAAATAATATCATTACGAAAAATAATATCCACTTACCTCGAAGATCGGTCTTACAAATTAAACACAGGATATAAAATATGACTTGGACTTGCACAGCGATATAGCGATACTCAAAGTATACTCAAAAATACTCACAAGAATAAACTCGATAATATAGAGAGAAAACTTGATTTCTGGTGTGATTTTCAATTCTAACTAAAGACACAAGCACTATTTATAGGAAATTGCTTAGAAACAAAAGCAGAAAAATTTTATAAATTAATAATATAATTATATTATTTTCTACACATGTCTAGAATCTGATTTCAGCCATCAAACACATGCCACCTTCTAGAAAAAAATAAGAAAAAACGTTTTTCTAATTTTAAATATTTTAAACTTCAAAAATTAATTATTTGAACTTGAACTTCAATAATTCATAATAAATAGCCCTTTCATCATAAAAATTCGAATCTCATGAGTTTTATAGGAAATTCAATTCTCTACAACTTTGCAGAAGAAAGTTTTCCAAATTCCAATCAGAATTTGACCGAAATCACAAAGCGGGCAATTTTACTGGTTATAATCAAATTTCGATTCGATAAATGGGGTCCACAAGCATGTTTAACATGTTTTAAACATTTATTGCAACAAAAATACTCTTCCTCCTCGTGATACTCATATATCCCACATTCGTTGTAAAAATATCATAGTTAATATATTATTAAAATAATATATTTAAATGAATTATTTTATCGAGAAAAAGATAAAATATTAATTTTCAACAATTGTCATTTTAAAATTTTCTCCATCTATATCCACATAAAATCAATATTTTCCTCATCATATAAATCAATAATTAATTATTCAAATAATATTACAGAATCACAATATTGACAAATGCGGAGGTTCAAGGGAAGAGGCTTTTCGATAAGAATTTCTTCTTACTTGCGCTTGCATGATTAGGTGACCAAACCTCTCCTTAGGCGAACTTTCTAGACATTGCCAATAATGTTATCTAATAATATTATTCGGATAATATGAATTATTAGCTTCGATAATGAAGATCTTTGTGTAATGACAATTATTGAAACAACGTGATATAAAATATCAACGCAAAGCAATTATTAACTCAATAAAATCTTTGAGCGGTAATTATCGTAACCATTATTGAGTAGTGCCTTCTTCACGTAAGAATCAATAATTGGTGCAATCTGGTAGTATATTGTTGCTTTCAACAACGGCGTATTAGTGTGTTTTTAACCAAGGGTATTCAATGATATTAGCAATGACAACTACGTAGTTATTTAAAAACAACTTATATTTGTCGTTTTTCTTCATCCAATCACTTTCAGTTATGGGGCCCACATACTTCACAGCAAGGTAATGCGAATATTCCAAGCGATGCAGAATATTCCGACCAAACGAATATTCCCAAGCGATAATGAATATTTTATAACCACTTGCTTAATTTGAAATATTTGCATATTTAACCCTTAACTATCCACATTAATCAAATCAACCCTTACTATTTCAAAATAATAAATAAAGGAAATTCCTTTTATTTAAAAATTTTAGGGGGTCTTACAACATAATCTAAGAGTTTTAATAAGAATATTGT